>JBAMBR010002758.1:0-115000 GCA_037044475.1 Zaprionus obscuricornis
CTAATACGTGGACCGAGCATCGTTTTTCTTATTGAGATTTCTCTTAATTGTCGACATGCGATGTTGTTGTTGTTGCTGTTGTTGTTAAATTTTGGATGCTTGTCGCATCTGTTGCAAATTAAATTTGAGTTATAATTTTCTATAAACATACAATAAGAGTACACACACTCTGTATGTGCGTGTATGTGTGCATGTGTGTGTGTGTGTGTATGTGTGTGTGCACACCCAGTAAATTGCCATTTGAATTGAGGGTCGCAATTTTTGTTCCCTCCTCATGACTTTGTCACCAGTTTTTATTGTTTCATTGTTGTTGTTGCTGTTGTTGTTCCTATTGCTGTTGCTGCTGGTGTTACAATTTGGTTATTCCCCTTGGGGTGTCTCTTGCCATTTAACAATTTTCCCCCCCCTCATTGCCTCCTTTTGCCGTTGATCTTCATGTCAACACAGATGATCACATTTTATGCTTAATTTTCTATGTGTATTTTGCGATTTTGTTTACATTTCTGATTTTCATCTGCTGCTGCTGATGCTGATGCTGCTGCTGTAGTAACAGCAACAAACCGTTGCAAATTTCAGATAATATATATAACAAATGCAATTTTCCTACATTTTCCAACATTTTCGTACATTTTCCACATTTGATTTTATTGTGCGATGTGCGTTATGCGTTCTGCATTCTGCATTCTGCGATTATTTGTCATATGTTGCATTTTTATTATTGTCAAATTTGCATTCGCCTCAACATTCGCTCGTTAGTCTCTTTACACTCTAATGGTTGTTTATAGAGGGTGGACAAGGGATGTGAGACGTAGAATGTGGAATTTAGAATATGGGACAAGGGAGACTAAATACTGCAAGGATTGATTGTATTGACATGATAAATTGTGAAACTGATATGCCAATTTATGTGGCAATTTTCTTTTAATTGTGTAAATTTCAGTTTTACAATTTTAGAGGATGTGAAAAATTTGGCAAAAAAGGAAATAAAACATTTGGAAATTGATTTTCAATGCTGAATATGTGAAATTTGAATATTTCAGGAAATATAATTTTATCTATTGTCATTTTGGAATTTAAGCTTAGCTTGACGAAATGAGAAGCGCAGAGAGAGAAGTCCAAATAACAATTTTACATGCTTGTAATCTGTTATAACTCTTGTTTAATTTAAGATTATTAGAAACACATTTAAATATTTTTTTTTCTATATAAAAAATTAAGTATTTATATAGTACATATATAATTTATTGATTGCCTTATTGATTACAAAAAGCAAAAGCAAAAAAAAAAAAAAAGGAAATGAAAATGAATTCCTAATGCTTTGCTGCTTATCAATTAATGCGCTCAAACTATGAGACAACTGTAACTACATGGCATATTGCTGCTTAATGCCATAATTTCCAACTTGTTTACACAATCCATCTGGCTATATTTCGAACATATACAAACACACATGCACATGTACATACATGTCCGTCAGAGACAATCGAATGAGTGTCGAAGCCGTAGACGAAGCCATCAATCTATTGAAGAAAATCCGTGCGTGCGCGTTAAAGTAAACAACAAAATATGCGCGTTCAGCAATAGAAACTGAACCGTAACTCAGAAACTCAGACATCAGAACTAGAAGTAGAAGCAGAACCAGAGCACAAACTCAATAGCCAAAGGCCATTAGCAAGAGAGCGAGAGAGAGAAAGAGAGAGTGAGAGAGTGGGAGATAGACATAGTCAACAATTGGAAATTTGTCAAATGATTTCGATTTAATCGCCAGGAAATTTTGCAATCAAAATTCACGAATATCGAACGTTAATTGCCAACGCAATGCAGTCAAACTAAAGCCAGGAGCCAGAACCAGTGCTAGTGCCCTAAGCGCATTAGATCCCTCGAGAGAGACAGGCAGCAGGCAGCAGGCAGATTCTTCTCTATAGAGATTCGAATTCAAAATTGTCACCATATGCGTCAACACGCAATAATTCACCAGAAAAATAATCCAAACAATTGACCAGACGAAGCACTGACATCTAATGGAACGGGTGTGTCTCCTGTCTACAATATCTACAGTATCTATCTTTCTATATATGTACATATGTATGTATGTATGTGTATGCTAACAGTGCTATGCACTAGCAAGTGCGGGTACAACAGACATTTTCTGGCTTATGGCAAACCCTCTCTCAATGCCCCGTTGGCTCTTGTGGTGTTTTGGTGCTAATTGAATTCATTGCCGTTGATCAAGTGCTGCCAAACAACAAATCATCCCCAGAGGCTAATGATACGGACGAACGAGCTAACTGACTGACTCACTGACTGACTGCAGCAACATCAAGGCAAAGGATATGTACACATATACACCAAGGGTGCACTGTCTCTTCTATAGTCTAGTGTAATGTTGTGTGTTGTAGTGCTATCTGTAAAGAAAGGAAGGGCGGATTCTTTAACTTCTTGTTCGTTCTTCCTTGTCTCTGCTATTCATTTCATACGTAAAACTCTCGAAATGTGCGTTAAATGAAATTAGAAAACCTTATGTTGAGTTAATTAGCAAATTTAGGGAAATTGCGGACAGTTAAGAGCTAAGTGGTGGGCGGGGCAGTAGATTGGAGAAGGAGAAAACTTGCTTAGACAGTGAAAAAATGAGGAAAACTTTTAAAATTATATCCGAAAAAAGTTACTATAAGTATTTATAGAAGCCAGATTTATGGAAGCCAGCTTTAAATAATATTCCAAAATTTTTTTCTATATTTACCAGTTTTTCATATTTACATATAAGTTTTTCTCCCTCTATTTAGCTTATATAATTTTTACTGACACTCAAACCACATCCATCAAATGTTGACAAAACCGACAAGTTTCATTCTCTTGTTTCATGCTATGCGCTCAATTTTATCCCCTTGTAGCAGCATCAGCTTTGCAACACGTTAATTGCAACAATTAAAATAGAAATGTTTTGCCACAAAAGTCGAAGCCTATGCTAATGAAGCCATGTTTGTAGTTGTCGTCTACCTTTTCGTATTGTGCTCTAAACTCTAAGCAAACAAAGACTATAACAACAACAAGTACAACGACAACAACAACAACAACAACGACAACAACAATAGTGAAAAGGAACAACAATAATACAAAAATATTAAATTGTAATCCGCTTAAATGAGTAAAAGGCATTAAAACGCATTTGCATAATTGTTGAAAATGCGCGAACGCAAACGAAATCAGCTCAACATAACGAAGGGACATAACGGAGGGCAAGGACTGCAGGACGTAAGGATCCGAAAATCCCGAGATGTCGTTGTAGAAACTTTTAGCACAACAATCCAATCAAAAGTGAGACACAACCCTCAAGGGGTCTGCACAGTGTATGTGTGAGAGAGAGAGAGAGAGAGAGAGAGAGAAAGAGAACGGAAAGATTTCGACTACGATGCACGTGAGGACAATATTTAAAAATGTTTAGCATAATTAATGCCGAAAACCCAAAAATACGCTTGGGTTCGTTTTCAGTTTCATTTTCGCTTTTCGCTTTACGTTACGTTTACGGGTTTTTTTTTTTGTTTTTTGAGTTCTCCTGTATTTCTCCCTGCTCCCTGAACAAGTGCACGAAAAGTTAACAGAGAGAATTTGGCGTGCCTAATCAACCCCTAAAACGGCGTTAATTGGCGAGGTGCTACGGGAAATGCCGCAGGGTCGTCGCATTATTCACACATACGCTTTACTGAACCGTTATGTACGTTTCACGTTGTACGCTAAGCTAAACGTTCACCCGCTGCCCCTTTTAGCATATGCAATATCCCTAGAGGTTTAACCTCTCGTGCCATTACCAAAAACTGGATCCAACCGCAGCGTGTGCGTAAAATTGAATTTATTTTATTGCCACTAATTGGCTGAAATACCTGAGGGCGCTTTTTCTTGCTTGCCCTTGTTTTTTGGATGGATAGCAGGGTGTTTCTATCAGGTTATATCTGTCAGGTGTGAGTGTAAACAGACAAAGCTTAGAGTCTTTGTTTATTTTCCATAGTTGGAAATAGTTTTTCTTATAGAAAGTTTTGGGTAAACTTTGTTGAAATATTATTAATATACATTGACAGAATTTTAAGTATTTGGAATATAGGATAATCATAAAGTTTAACTATACTTTGCAAATTTTGGAAATAAAATAATAGAAAATAATTTTAATAATTTTCTGCAAATAATATTTACATTTTGATATTGGATAATTTCTTAAATTTTCTATTTCTTTTGTAAATTGTTTCTGCATAAGTATTGCCGATAATTTCAATTGTATAACTTCCCCCCAAAACAATTTCTCAAGAATTTTTCCAAAATCACTAAATCTGACTATGAAATCTCAAGCACACACTAAACACATTACATAAAAAGCTTAAAAAAAAAAAAAAAAACAGAAGACACACTCGCAAACACATACAGATACAGAGATGATATGATAATGGCAATAAAAGATGATAATGTGCAAAAATCCTTTGGCCAGATTCGCAAAATCAGCCCCAGTCGCAAGACTCAAGGTTCAAGGCAAAATAATTTTTGTAAAAAAAAAAAAAAAAAAAAAACTTAAAAAAAAGAAGAGAAAAACAAGAGAGAAAGAAAGCAGTGGCAAACAAGATGAAGAAAAATAGCAACAAACTACAACAGCAGCAGCAGCAGCAGCAGTAACAGTAACAGCAACAACAACAAGCAGTAACAACAGACGTAAAAGCTATTAACATATTAAAGCAATAAAAGAAATGGCATATAAAACGCAGCAGCAGACAAAAGGGCCCAACCTCTGGAATGCCAAGTGAAAGGGAAGGGAAGGGAAAGGAAGGCGGCACAGGGGGCGGCAAATGTACCACCCACTTTGGCACACCCAAATGCTTAGCGGCGGCAAGTGGCATTTACCCTCGACACAACTCGACTCGGGGCGCACTTGTCTCTGCGTCGTCTGCCATCATCAACATCACAAAACGTTGGCAACCCTGCTCACTAGAGTAGAGCTGAACCACAGGGGCAGAGCAGCAGCAGCAGCAGCTGAAGGGAAAGGGGAAACTGTTGATAATCATACTAAATGCTGCCATTTGCCATTTGTGAGGTTTTGCCACTTGCCCTATAGAACAGCATAACACACACACAAACACACACATATATATGCATGTGTATGAGTGTGTAAGACAGAGAGAGAGAGAGAGAGCGAGTGTAGGAAGGGGGAGTCAAATGGTGGCTTTGGCAAGCAAATTGTGAAAAGTTCGTTGGGAAAGTACTTCTAAGCTTTGTGTAAACACCCACTAAAATCAATTTGCTGGATTTTCTACCACCAGAAAATGTGTATTTTACGGGTTACGATGAGAGCAGAGCTTCACAGTTTACTATTCTTCTTTCTTTATCTCTCTCTCACTCTCTCTTTCACACACACACTCTATATCTTTTTGCTTTCTCCTTCCACTCGAACTTACATAAACTTACTTTGAATGAAGAATTGGGTGGTTCTATTTAGTGTGAGCTGATTGTGCTTTTCGATATTTTGTTGTGGGTAGAAGGGGGACGCAAAAAATTGGAGGAAAAATGCCAGGAATTGTGCTACGAAATGGCATATAAAATGAGAAGATGTGATAGTAAATGTTAAGAGGAATATAATTAGAGATATAAACGAGAGAAAAGAAGAATATTGGTTAAAGATTTTAGACAATAGTACTTAGAGCTTGGAGTAAGAATAAAAGATCATTAAATGTGCTATGTGAAACATTGAAGGTAAATCATAGAACATAGTACTTTGATAATAGAGTATAGAAAATAGAAAATAGAACATAGAACATAGAAAAATATGGAAAAAATATGGAAAATATAGAAAATATAGGAAGCATAGAATATAGAAAGCAGAGAATATAGGAAGCATAGAATATAGGAAGCATAGAATATAGGAAGCATAGAATATAGGAAGCATAGAATATAGGAAGCATAGAATATGGGAAGCATAGAATATGGGAAGCATAGAATATGGGAAGCATAGAATATGGGAAGCATAGAATATGGGAAGCATAGAATATGGGAAGCATAGAATATGGGAAGCATAGAATATGGGAAGCATAGAATATGGGAAGCATAGAATATAGAATATAGAATATAGAATATAGAATACAGAATATAGAATCTTCATCTCTTCAATCTTCATCTCTCTTCCATTCTCTCTATATATATATATATATATCTACAGCTCTATGTCTATATAATCTTACATAATGTTGCTGCAATTTGTATTGAGCAAGAAAACTTTTATTTGAATTTTGCTTGAACGAACAAAAAATGTTTTGCAAAACTTTTACCATCGCCATTGCCAGCTTCTCATTCCAAAGTTATTTTGCCATTTACAGTTTGCAACTTTTGTAGCAAGGTCCTGCTGCTGCTTCTGCTTCTACTACTGGTTGTGCTTCTTTTATTTAATCTTATGTAATAAATGGCCCCTTGTCTTGTCTCGTAAATCACTTAACAATTTGCGAAAAATTTCTCATACGAAACGTAAGTGAAAATCGTGCTAAGGTTTCTTGATATCCGATTTTTACATGTGTACGCATAAGTGGCCCTAAATCGCATTCATATGACTCTGCCTCTGCATGTTTCGCCACTCTTCTTTTCACTGCTGACCATTTTTTTTTTTTTGGTGGGGTTTGTGGGTCTTGGGGGAATGAGGTAACTTTTTTATGTGACCTGCCATTTGATTTATTTATTGTTGGTTTATGCGTGATCTTGCCTCAAATTAGCATTTATCATTTTGCTTTTTTCACTTCTGCCTCACACCATACTCTCCACACACATAGACAGACAAATGCCAAAAATAAAAAACATTTTGTACAAGTACTTGACACAATGCTCCGCCCACAATGCATAAAAAAAAGGGGCAGCAAATTGTTTTGAACAAGTGCAACGTAATTTTTCAAATGGTTTTTCTCTGCGCCCCCCTCACACAAAGAGACTTTTGCTTTGCTTTGTTTTTTCTTCGGGTGATTGATTGCGATTATGTAAATTGCGCGACAGGCATACATTGCGATATATAAATATATATAGAGAGAGAGAATATCTATAAAGCGTAGATTTTCGGCAAATTTCATTGGCACATATTAAATCGTAATACTAAAATTATACTAAAACTATGGCGTCACAATTAGCGCACAATAAATTTCAAATAATTATGCAAACGACGCAAATGCTTTCCATATATATATACATATATATAAAGAGATATAGATACGGCGGCTAATCCAAACAGAAGCCGACTCTCAGCCCACACTCATTCTCCCACTGTCATACATAGTCGGCAATTTGTGTCACTAATTGCGTGCAAATGGCGATGCCTTCTGCATTTGGGCCATGCATATAAATAGGCTTAAACGTACAGTGGTGGCGTTAACTACACATTGTAGAAGGGGATGCAATGAATGCAGGCAATGCTTAAGAAATAAGCAAAAGTTATTCAACTGTCATAAGCTTAATGAATATAAGTAGCATAAAACTTTTGTTATACAAAGCATTGGAAAAGAATTTTTATAAATACTTTTAAGTACAGTATGATCGCCAAGTGTAATTTAGTTACACTGAGCGAGAAGCTAATGGAATTTAATACAAGTTTGACAACTTGTTAATTTTTCTATTAATTTTTCATCACATATGTTTGCCTGAAATATAATATTAACTATATAGCAATCTCTTACTTATCTATGCTGCCCTTTCACACACTACGCTGCTGTACTTTCATATTTTTTTATATAAGTTTTCTCAGTCCATCATAAACGCAAAAGTTTCATTAAATCGAAGCCCCCCAAAAAAAAAAAGAAAGAAAAAGTAAAATAAAACATTGCAATGTAATATATTGCTGAAGCTAATCATAATATTAATACCTTTAGTACAATAATTTCGTTTAATTTGTTTATTTATTCATATTCCTATCTATATATATGTATATCTCTCTTTCTCTCAATTTATTATATATGATTCTGAACAATCATAAACAGGCAATAAACACATTTGTTTAGTTAATGAAGATGATAAGACTACTGAAATACTGCAACCATCGCTTTGTGTGATCATAAAGATATAGATATATATATGTATATAATATATAGAGAATAGTTTTAGCTAGCAAGCACTAGCGCAATCGGTAGCCTATGAAAACAATCAAGATTTATGAAGCGCGACTACAGTCAATATCGGACAGCTTTAATTGAAAGCAAAGCGTATAATTTTCAATCAACGAAATCCAAAAAAAAAAATAAATAAAAAAAAAATTAAACGCTATAGATAGGAAGAGTATAAGGAAGAGAGAGAGAGAGAGAGAGAGAGAGAGATAAGGAAGCTATAGCTGTGTGTAGGTGGATTATACAGTAGTCAGTTGAGTGTTCTGTTGGTAACCATTGATTGCCATTTATTTGAATGTTTGCCAAGAGAACGTGAATGAAAGCTGAGGAAGCAGAGTAACAGCATAAAGCAAAGAGACAGAGACAGAGAACGAAGGATGACGATGATGATGATGACGATGAGAATGATGGGCCTGGCCACGGATATATTTCTATTGATTTTAAAATTATGCGCACAAACAAAACTTGTCAGCATTGTTATTGTTGCTACTGTTTGCTAAAAATGACAGACCAAAGAGACAGTAGGTACTATATCGAAGTGATAGAAAGATAGAAAGGAATACAACGTGGTCGCCTATAACATTTTGTGACTTTGCCATCAGCATGTTGACTCGCTGTTTAGATTTTCAATTAAATTTGTTGACACAACAAACTGAACGCAATGTGATGCGGACCAAAGGGACGTATACGTAATATAAATTGATTATTTCAAATTTATTTAAGCGCAACGATAGCATTTAATTAAAAACTCATCTGTGCAAACAATGCACCAGGCATACAGCGCAAAGACACACACACACACACACAATGCACTGGCGCAGTCTAACTTCGACACGACTCATTACAGCTCAAGTATCAGACAAAACTGTATAGACGATAGACAACTGGACAAAGTTAAAGGAGGTACGGCGCAAAGAAACTGACAAAGACAAAGATAGATAGACAATATGTGTTGGTTAAACGGTAAACTAAACATACAAGACTTGATAAGCCATATAGTCGATGTCTCTCACTCTGCTGCTGCTGCTGCTGCTGCTGCTACTCAGCGTTGGCAACGGCAACTGCAATTTTATCAGAGTTTTACATCTGTTTCTAATTGAAAATGCAGCTACTGTCAGTCGATGTGACATGAGAATTGACGCCAATCGTCGACATTAGTGTCAACAAGTGCTGCAGGAGATTTCACGTTCATATGAGCTCAGGTAAATAATGCACTGAGAGAAATATATTTGAAGCAGAAATATTATATTGAATTATGAAATATAACAAATATCTACTGTAAAACACTGTGAGAAAAATTATAAACTTGAAACATGAACACTTTCATCTCGAAATTTTTTTTTTTAATTTTTTTGACTAAATTAAAATTTTTGTAATAATTTTTTAAATTTGTTTAAATTTACTGCTTATTTCTCTCAGTGCTAGTACACGTTTAACGCTTAGTTAAATAAATTTGTTTCATCTGCAAAGTAATTTTTAATCTAATTTTTCTCTCAGTGTACTTGTACGATAAAAATGGGCAACTTCACTTCAAGTTTAAATAGTCAATAGCAAAAACAATAAATAGTTCTTGAATCTTATTCTCTCTGTCACTCTCTCTCTCTCTCTCTCTCTTTTTCACACAATGTCTCACTGTCTCTTTCTCTGTGAGCTGTCAACGTTATGTTCTGTTGACTTTTGTTGACTTTTTCATATTTCTTAATGATGACATTTTAATTATTAGTAAAGTGCTTTCAACTGCTGATAAGATATCGCATTGGATATTTATGATTGTGTTAGTCTCTCTCTCTCTTACTCTTTCTATATATGTGTATGTGTGTGCCAGTACGAAGTTCAAGTTAGAGTCAATTCTCTGTGGGCATTGATTGATAATTTTGTTTATAGAAGCGTAGCTCGAAGCTATTAAAAAAAACTAAATTTAATAAAATAGATAAATAATTGAAAACGCTACAAAGATAAATATATATAAAAAAAAATACTTGAGTAATAATGAAATGACAGAAAATAAAATACAGAAAGTAAAAATAAATAAAAAAAAAATATTTATAAAAATATAATTTTATATATACCAAAAAATATTTATAAAAATTAATAAAATTGATAAAAATTATTTAATTAATTAATAAATTAACTTTAATAATTTTTCAACATTATAATCTTAATTCCCTATATTTATAAATATTTATAATATTTATAAAAATATAATTTTATATATACCAAAAAATATTTATAAAAATTAATAAAATTGATAAAAATTATTTAATTAATTAATAAATTAACTTTAATAATTTTTCAACATTATAATCTTAATTCCCTATATTTATAAATATTTATAATATTTATAAAAATATAATTTTATATATACCAAATAATATTTATAAAAATTAATAAAATTGATAAAAATTATTTAATTAATTAATAAATTAACTTTAATAATTTTTCAACATTATAATCTTAATTCCCTAGTAATGCGCTTTGATTTATATAATTTTCAAAGAATTTCAAAAGATTTATTATGCTCGACAGCTTATATAAATAAAGTAAAACAAGCAAAAATCTAAGCACTCCTGCCACATGTGTCATACAAATCTACAGGGACAAACACATGCGACAGTCCTTCAAGTATAAGTATCTGTCATTTCTTTCCCCACTTTCATCTATATACATGCTATAACTGGTGACTTGGTAAGTTGCTAACTCAGTTGACAAGACCACAAAAGGCTGACAAAACTGACAAATGCAAACAGACAAATGGCACGCGCTGTCAAATATTTCTATAAGATGAAACGAAGAGTGAAATGGGGGAGAGAGCACTTGATGTCGACGTCTTGAAGATTATGATTTGTTTTACTTGGCGCTTAACGAGCGCATGATACAATGAAAGAGCCTAAGCTTTCATTCTCTCCCTCTCTCACTCACACACTCTCCCTCATAAGTATGCTAAACATGTGTGTGTGTGTGTGTGTGTGTGTGTGTGTGTGTGTGTGTGTGTGTGAACTGACAGTCGACAAATTTTTACAGATTTGTCAGAATTTAGGCAAAAGATGTTGGCACAGAACTTGGCAGTATCTGTATAAGGATTGTGCATATAAAAATAAATGTTTCACTTATGCGCAGTGTTGAGCAGCACAAGAAAAAAAAAAAGCTAATTTCAAAATAAAGCAAAATTTAAATATAATTTTATTTTATTTTATATTGATGCTAAAATTTATAAAATTTATTTTAAAAATTATACAAAAAAAAAGCTAAAAAATAAGCGCTAAAATTTATCAGCACTGTGTCTGACATGTAAATAAATGTTTTTGCAAAAAAAATATTATATATATATATATATACTCGGAGTGTCATTTGTACTTAAAAAACTGAAGTTGTTTATGCTGCTGTATGGGAAAAACGAAGAGGAAAAATTCTATAGGGGAAAAAAAAAACGGATGCTGACATCATGTAAGCAAATTGCGTAAGTAGCGAAAAACGAGACGCTGACATTGATTTGACATGACAAGCGACCTATGATGCTACGTAACCCCGACCCTGACTTCAACTCTGAGCCTAAATCTCCGACTCCGACGACCCTTTAATCTAAATATTCTACTCCCGCTTCTATTTTCTAGATGCTGAAAGCTGATGATATAAGAAATTTGTTTGTTTTTTTGTTTTTATCTCAATCAACCCTTAAGATAAATTTCTTGAACCCTTTCGACTAAATTGATATGACAAATTTATATCAGAAAATAAAAAAAAAAACAAGAAAAAAAAACAAAAATGAAGAAAAATGAAAATAAAATGTTTAATGAAGTGAAAAATTGCAAAATAACCAAAAATTAAATGAGAACATGGCTTACATCCTATGGCACGCCTTCCTCTTCCTCTTTCTCCTAATCTTTGGCTTGTTGTGGTTTTTGTTTTTCATTTTAAAATTAAGCCTTGGGTCAGTAGTTGTTATTGTATTGGCAATCTTTCTTCTACTATTGTTTCTGTTGTTGTTGTTGTTTTTGTTGTTAGTATCTGCTATGCATGACAATTTTTTTTTTTTTATTTTTGGGGAGTTTTTCATCGTGAAACAATAAAATTGTGTAAACAAAAATGGGAAATTTACAGTCGACTGGCTTTGTGGCTTGGTCCTCAACTGGACAGGGACAGGGACAGGGACAGGGACAGGGACAGGGACAGGGACTGGGACTGGACCAGGACTGACCATTTCTTTGGCGCCTCTTTTTGGGCTACAATATATATTGGACATGTATTCTGTGAGTGGGAGCTTCAAGGCAAGGGCGTGGCTAGGCAATAACTACAAAATTGTATATTTATTTTGTTGAATTCTATGTAATTTTTGTCGGTTGTATATTTTATTATTATGCGGAGCTCGGGGAAAGAGTTGGAAGACAGAGATAGGAGACAATGCAAAAGACAAAGACAAATGGCAGGCAAAGGCAGTCAACACTTTGCTTACACTATATTTCTCTTCCTCTCTCTACATCTCTCTCTCTCTCTGTTTATACGCAGCGTAAAAGAAAAATCATATACAAATTTGCGGGTTTTCTCCTTATTTTTTGCATGCTTCGTTAAACACATACGAAACGAAAATGTTCGCATATCTAAAATATATATAACAGTAAACTTAAGTTGAAGTTGCAAGTTTAGTCTGCAAAGTTAACGCACGACTTGGCCAAAATACGCATACAACGACATACATATATGCATAGCTCATTTTCACTTTATGCTGCAGCACAACAAGCAAAACTCCATTGGGGAATTTTCTGCACAAATTGAGTTCATGACAGCAGTGAGTAAGTGATAGAATGAAAGAGAGAGAGAGAGACAGAAACAGAGTGTGGGAGAGTGTATAAGTCAGTTCTAACAAAGGCAAGCTTGAACAGCCGCCAGGCTAACTTCTCTTCCCCCAACCGCTTATTGCTCTCTCACAGTGTTAGCAAATCAGAGCCCAAAAGTGCAAACCAAGATCATAGCAAATGTCGCTGCCAATTGTTTGCCCAGCCAAAACAGACAACTTGACTTTTCACACTCTCATACCGTGAAGCCTTAGATGCTGATGATAGTCAATGGTATCTGCAACTTGTGTTGTCTTTTAATCACCAGTTGAGAAGTTTTGCTGCAACTCACTTTCAGTATCTGCTGCACTTCATAATTTTAATTGCCGAATTCTGTTGCCTGTTGTCATTGTTAGCCTTGTCAGCATCAGTTTTGGGGCACAACTTGGGGCTATTTTGTTTGTTCATGGCATTAGACACTCGCACGTGACGTGTGGCAAGTCCAAGTACTGTTTTGGTGGCGCCACACTCTCTCAATCTCTCTCTCTCCTTGATAGGTAAACAATAAATTGCAACTGCAGGCTATTTGCTTGTTGTTGGGTCAACAAAATTGAAAAGCTGTTTAAGCACTCAATAAGTGAGTGACCGGTGACCTGTTGAAATGAGCCTACGGTGGGGCAGAGGTGGCAAAAGTCAAATGGCCAAAACTGACTTAATGAACAGTCAATAACAAATAAATATATGTATATACATATATGTATGTAGTATATGATAAATCAAAATGAGCAAAATTAAATAAAATATGAAATAAAAAAAATATATAAAATAAAATAAAATAAATTGTAATAAAATTAAGACTGAAGATTCAATAGTAGAGATAATTAAAAAATTAAATATATTATAATTTATAAATTGAAATAAGTAAAAATGAAAAAAATTATATATATATAATATAATAATTAATAATATACAAAAAAAAATATTTTGCTAAAATACAAAAATTATAAAAAAAATAATAAATACAAATTATTTTTTTAGTAAATTTATACAAATGCAAATAATGAAAATTATTTAACTAAAAAAAACTTAATTAAAAAAATTAATAGAAATGATAATTTTAAATAAAATAAAATTGGATATAGACAACGGCAGAAAAAAATAAACAAAATACAAATTTAATAAAAAAAAATAAAAAAATAATGAAAAAAATAAAAAATAAATAAAAATCAATAAAAACTAATTTAATATTTAATAAATTAATATTTAATATAGGCAACGGCAGAAAAAAATATACAAAATACAAATTTAATAAAAAAAAATGAAAAAATATTGAAAAAAAAATAAAACTCAATGAAGTATTTAATAAATATTTAATAAATTAATATTTAATAAATAAAAAGAAATAAATGAAATTTTAAATCGAATTAAATAAAATAAAATTGTATATAGACAATGCCAAAAAAAATATACAAAATACAAATTTAATAAAAAAAATGAAAAAAATAATGAAAATATAAATAAAACTTAATTAATATTTTATAAATTAATATTTAACAAATAAAAAGAAATAAATGATAATAAGACAACGGCAGAAAAAATATAAAAAAAATACAAATTCAATAAAAAAAAAGAAAAATTAAATGTAATAAAAATATAAATTAAAACTCAATGAAAAACTTAATTAATATTTAAGTTTCGCCATATCGCATATTCGAAAAAAAATAAAATATTTGCTGATATTATTTTAAAAAATAAAAATGTACTTTACGCTAAACAAATTTGCTCACGTCTATGGCAGACATGAATATAGTTACAATGCTAAGTATATATTTTTTATTTATTTAACAAATATTTTTTTTTTATTGTTTTTTTTTTTAGTCAATTCTTTTGCCACACGCACCGCAAATTTGACTGGTTGGTCGCGTTTATTGATGTGTAATAAACCAATTGCATTTGTTTTGAATATATAAATAGTCATAAAAAAAAAAAAAAAATAGAAAAGAAAAACACAGTCAGAAATATTCGACAACAACAAAAGGGACAGCAAAACGAAGCTTACGCCATTTTTTGTTTTGTTCGTTGTTTTTTTTTTTTTGTGTCTGTTTCCGCTTTGCTGCCGCCTTTGTTATTGTTGTTTGCTTTCTTCTTTTTTTTTGTTCTGTGTTTCGATATTTTTCTGTCGAAACGTGCGTAGCATACTAATTTGCTCTAAATGGATACAAGTTTATATATAGATATATATAGATATATATATAAATATATCTATCTCGTTTTCGCCTTTTTTTTCGCCGCCCATTGTATATTTTTTTTTCTGTGCTGTGCGTTTGATTAATCAAACAAAAAGTGTTGAAAATGTTATTTTTGCCAGCGTTGCAAATGGCGCATTTGGATTTTTATGTGCCATACACAGATTTACACATACTTATACATAGAGCATATAGATATATATATATGTACATATATGGTCAGTCGATATAAAAAGCCGCAAATGGCGTAGTTTAGTTGTTCAGCAAATGGAGCTATAAAGTTGCCAAGCAACAACATTTACAAATCATAAAACTGGCAGACAGAAGTAACAGCAGCAGCAGCAGGAGAAGCTGCCAGCAAGAAATGACAAGAAGAAGATGAAGAAGAAGCTAAAGCTGAAGCAGCGCAATGACAATTGGAAAGTCTGTCTGTGATTTCTTTAGCTTAAAGCTACAGTGCTGGCAGAAAAAGTAGGCATAGTGCAGCATACTTTTTCTATTACTACTAAAAAAAAATTTGAATTATAAATCAAAATATTTTTAAAATTTTTTATGCTAAAAAAATAAATCAAAAATTATAAAAATGTTTTACATTATTAGTAGCTGCTATTTTTTTTTAGCCAGCACTGTTAAAAATCAAACTCAATCGGCAATCAGCCATAAAATGGCCATAATTTGGCTTGTTTTGGCTATTGAACTGTCGCTTTTTGTAGCTATACACGCAAGTGTCATAACAATTGCTCGTTTTATTAAGCGTCAGGCAAAAGTACAAGTACAAGGACTCTTAAAAATAATTAGTCAATAAATGGCAAATTCTTGCCTCTGCACTGCTGCCGGCAAAATACATAAACAAATGAAATGAAAATTGTCAAGCAACAGCAACAGCAAAAAGGAAAATTTTTTTTTTTTTTTTTTTTGCCAAAAGGCAAAAAGCGGCTTCATTAACGCCAAGCAAAATGGAAACCGAAACCGTAACAGTAACAGTGAGAGGAATGAGAGCGGTAAGAGTGAGAAAGATAGAAACACTGATGCTGTGAACGTGCCAGGACAACTGGCAGTTTGTCATTTAACATTTGGCAAACGTATTAAAACACCCCATCATTGCCTTAATTAAGAGCCATAAAAGCACATTTACTTATTGTGCGTAGCCAGTGGAGGACGTGGAGCAACGACAACAACAACGACGATGACGACGATGACTGTGGCGCACGTCTTCTACGTTTATTTATACCCGGGCAACCCAGTCAGTTTACCATCTCCATCCACCATTAGCACTTTCACCATTGCTGCCAATGGCTGCCAGCTCAGCAGCATGAGCATACCATACCCATTCCCATCTCCATCTCCATTTCCATTTCCATTCCCAACCCCACAACTCTCTCAGTCCAATATCAAAACTGAAACTCTCCATTTGTCGTGCTTAATTCATGGCTAAAGTTGGAATTAAGTGAATTTTACGTTCATTAACGTGCGAGGGTTGTGCACTGTGTCTGTGCTCTGTGCCTGTATCTGTGTCTCTGTATGTGTAACTGCTGTGTGTGTGTGTGTGTGTGTGTGTTTTGGGGTATGCTGTGCTAAGCAGTATGAATGTTGAATTTGCTGCTCTTGCTGAATTGTCGACTATGGGCAAGTATAGCAAACAGTGTTGATAATTAGCAAGTGCGTCTAATGTTGCGCTAATAACGTAAATTTGCGGCTTAGTTTAAAGTTTAATTATATAACTTTAAGTTCACAGCATGACTGTTATTTAACATTTGTCTAGCTTAATTGTCTGTTATTTAACATTTATCTTAGCTGTTAACATAGGAGATCAATTTTACTTAACATTAACTTGACGTTAACATTTCTGTTAGACTATGCTATGATAATTGTCTGTTATTTAACATTTTCCTACTGTTAACATAGGAGATCAATTTTACTTAACAGATTAACATATCGTTAACATTTCTGTTAGACTATGCAAACAGTAAATTATTTAATTTAAGCTTAAATTCAATATTTCTCATTGTCAAAGTTACAAGATATAAGTTTTTATTATACAATTTTATTATGCTAAACTTTTAGCAATTTATTGCTAATTTATTATAACTTATATTATATATATGACTTTTGTTCTAAACTAATGTCAACTTTAATTCGTTGATTTCACTTTTGTTCCAAAAGTTCAAAGTTTTTTCGTCAAACTAATTGGATGCCAAAAAAAGCAAAACAAAAAAAAGTTGAGCTTGCAAAAAGTTTTTAATGTCGTTTTCTGCCTTTTTTTGCATACGCGTAACTCAACCAACTAACTAGCCCAAAATGTTGACCACTCAAAATACATAGTTGCAAGGCTATATCACTCACTTACTCACACACACACACACACACATACACATACACTGGGAAAGTCTAAACTAAAGCCAAGTTGTAGCTGGAAATGTGCCGCAATGCTACGAATAGCCTGTTAATTAGTCTCACTTAGAAAATAAACTGCAGTAATTAAGAGAAGAAGGCAGTAAAAAAAAAAAAAAAATAAAACTCAAAACTCAAGCTGCACACTCAGACTACGCCCCACAAAAAAAAAAAAAAAACTGCTAAAAAATATATATATATATTTTATTTTAGTCTGCAATGAAGGCAAGTGTTGAAGGTGTGGGACATTGGGATTTTAATTTCAACGCTAGAATTCTAATTAACAAACAAATCCGACAAAATACACAGCACTAGCAGCAGTAGCAGCGGCAACAGCAGCCAAATGCCCAAGAGAGCGAATGTGTTAGAGAGAGAGAGAGAAAAAATAAAGTCAGCGATGATGACGACGACGACAATGGCGACGTTGACAGCAAAAAAGTATGCTACGATATACATATATAAAAAGCGTTAGACAGAGAGAGAGAGGGAGAGAGAGAGAGAGAGATTAGTATGAGAAGAAGAGTGAAACGAAAAGGGAATCGAAAAGGAAAACCCTGTGAGCCATGATCTCCCAATTTAATATTATAATTGCTACAATTATCATTCTCATGCCATTTACACAGCAATTGCACAAAAACAACGACAACGGCGACGTCGGCGACGAGGACGAGGACGAGAACGTGAACGTGAACGTCGACGGCAACGCTAAGAAAAGCAACAAAAAAAAAAAGGCAGCACGTCAACTGACTGGCTGCAGCATATACAGCTGCCTGTATATGTGTATGTGTGTGTGTGTGTGTGTACATATAGTAAATTGAGGCAATTACCGTAGAGTCTGCATACCCTCAAAGTTTATATGCTCTCTCTCTCTCTTTCTTTCTCTCACTATATATAACACTTGATGCTGACTCCACCCACAAGCAAACATCTCTCTCTTTCGTTTTCGCTTTCGCTCTCTTTGTCAGTGCGACGCATGCGTTGCGCATTGACGTCAACGTTGGCAGCGGCAGCATCCATGGCGTACGTATAAAGATGAAGACGAAGACGATGATGATGATGGCGTTGATTATACTTCTTTTTTTTTTTTTGGGCAATGGTAAGCGCAAAAACTGACGTCGACTTATAATGGGCGCATTTTTAAATTAATGGCTCAACTTTTTTTTCTCTCTCTTTCTCTCTCTCTCTCTGTCAGTCTTGGCGATTTTCTGACTATTTGCGCTAAATAATGATAATTTTTGTCATAGCTGTAGCTGCATATGCCGTGACATGCATATACATATATATAAGCAGGGGGAAAATGTTAAGTAAATGTTAGATAAATGTTATGTAAATGTTACTAATTAAAGCCATGTTTATGTCTCAAGTCTGCTAAAATTTATATAATGATAATTTTTTTTTTTTCGAGCTAAAATGTTAAGTCAATGTTAAGTAAACATTTAGTAAATGTTATGCAAATGTTATAAATTGTCAAGCATGCAATATGTTAGCAAATTTAATGCTAAACAACAAGAACAAACAACAACAACAGCAACAACAGAAACCTCAACAACAGCAAACATTAATTGATTGTAGAAAATTGATTACAAAATGTTTGCAGCTGTTGTTATTATCAAATTAATTTGTCATCACAACAACAACAACAACAAAAAAAAACATAAAAAGCGAAGCTCAAGCTAAATCTGCATAAAGCAACCCCCAGTTGGGGATCCACAGTTGTTATATATATACATATATATGTGTGTGTGTACTTTATTTAGTTAAAGTGCAGAAAACATGACAAAATAATCACAAATGTTATGATAAAAATTATATTTTTTTTTTCTCCCCCTGCTTGGCATGTAAATGAGTTTTATCAACTAATTGAGTTTTTGATAAGTGGCAAAACCTTTTCTAAGTGCCTGACAAATGCCTCGTTAAAGAGGGGAGCTTGTCCATATTATTATTATTATTATTATTATTTTTTTTTTATCTATATTTAGATATCTCTTTCACACTCAGTTGTTGGATCATCAATGGTGCAGAACAAACTGTGGAAAGTACAAAGTACAGTTAAGCAATAATCAATTGCTGCTTAGCAATTGATTGTATTTAATTTCAGTAGCAAAAAAAAAAAATAATGCTGTTACTTTTCTTGTATCGACTCTTGTCATTGACTTGTTGTTATTGTTGTTGTTGTTGTTATTAGTAGTTGAAGTAGTCATTGAGTTTTCAACAGAAGTCGTTTGGTGTTTGGTTACATGTCATGTTTGTATTTCATAGTAGATAAAATACTCAACTGTGCCAGCTCACAAAATGTGTGTAATTATCGTTGTCACTAATTAAAGTGCTTCGGGGCACGTGTGTGTATGTGCATTCTCACTAAAAAAAAACACAAAAAGCACAAAAAAAAATAATGCTCTTATTATTGTTGCATCTTATCTCTGAGGGATTTTTATTTCACACTTTATTTATTTATTTTTTTTTATTTTCTGCAGACGAATTGTCGTTGTATGTATGTGTCATAAATACAAGTTTTGATACTCTTGCAATAACTGCATATTATCAGATTAATTAACTAATATTATTAAGTCATCTTACAGCCAAACTCAAAATTCAACAATTTTAAAATTATGAATTTTACGCGCGCCTCATGGCAACTTATCGATTCTTATGCACAACTATCGATATGTTACGTCACATTTGCATTTGAACAAGAGCCACCTGTTAAATGCCAACTGTAGTACTTGCTGTTAATAACATTTTAGGAAATGTTAACATTTTTGTCGTCAGTGTTGTAAAATGCTGAACAAAACTATATATAAAGCAATAGAAAAACGAAAACAAATATAAAACGAGTGCAATTTTTTATAATAAATAAGTCACAACTATTGTAATAGTTGCTGCAATTTAATCAGTGCAACAGACAAAGAACGTTTCCAATAGAAACTTTAATCTCCACGAACAGTACAAAGTACACAAAATGCAGAGTACATAAAAAAATATATTTTTTTTTTTTGCATACGTTACGTTAATTTAAAAAGACGAGAAATAAAAAGGCAAAACAACAGCAACAATTGTGACAATACAAAATATGCAAAGACAACAAAAATATTTGGTGTTTACAATCGTTTGGTTATGCAGCTTTATCGCATTGACAAAGTCATCGTCACTGAGGTAAGTCATAAATAACAATTAGGCAACGAGACACAAAGCGAATTTTCTAGTTTTGCTTTTTTTTGTTGTTGTTGTTGACGCAGTGGCGGTAGCGTTGGCGGCGCAAAGTAAAAACAAAAACAGTTTTTTTTTGTTGTTGCTTTACTTAGCTGGAGAAGATTAGAAGGGGTTGGGGGAGGGGGAAACTAATCGATAAATCCGATAGGCAACAAGTTCAAGGTTACACACTGCCCTTAATCCTATCATGTTCCCTTTCACTCTTATTACTGCTTCTGTAAGAAAGCTACAGTCGATTGTGCTCAGCTATATGATACCCAGTACCCAAAAAATTAAAAATTTGATAACTTTCATGTTTATGTTCAAATTCTCACAGATCGTTTATATTAAAAATGTTAAAAAATTCAAACACTTTAAAATTATGCTTATAGTGCTAAAAAATTCAAAACATGCTTGATTTGCCTGCAAGTAATCTGATCGCTTCTTGCAAAAAAAAAAAGTACCCTATGGGTAGTCGAGTAAGACAAGAAAATAATTGACTCACAAATTGTTCTTTGTTTTAGCAGCGATGATGCCGTTGATGAAATAACGGACTCCGGCATTGCGTTAGCCAACGCATCGGATGAGTCAAGCAGCTCCGCAGAACATCCACTGAAACGTCCCAGCGCTGTGGATTTCTTTGAGGATTATGATGGGGATAGTGATGAACAGATGCAATATCCAGAAATAATCTCAAATATAAACGATGAGGATGCACATGAATTTGATGTGCTTGTCTTTACACAACAATGGCCCGTAACCACATGCTATCAGTGGCGCGAGCATGATCCGTCCCATGAATGTACTTTACCGCAAAAGAAAGAATTTTGGACAATACACGGCGTTTGGCCAACAAAATTTGGACAAATTGGACCAAGTTTTTGTAATAAATCGGCAGAATTTAATCCTGAACAATTGCAAGCGATATTGGATCGTATGAATACATATTGGCCTGATTTGGAGGGTGCTGATTCACAGGATTGGTTATGGAAACATGAATGGCTAAAGCATGGCACCTGTGCTGCTGTACTCAATGAATTGGACAATGAATTGAAATACTTTAGTCAAGGCTTAAAGTGGCGTGAAAAGTTTATAATGTCACGCATATTGGATGATGCTGGCATACATCCAGATTCAAATAATACTATATTTGTGCTAAACAATGCTATTGTAAAGGGTCTGGGCAAGAATCCTTCCATACATTGTGTATTTGATCGTAAACATGCGATTAGTTATTTATCGGAAATACGAATTTGTTTTAACAAATCGTTAGAATTGATCGATTGTGATGGCGTTAAACTTGGTTATTTATATACTTGGGATTATCCAGGCGGTACAGTGAATACAAATTGTCATATAAGCAGTCCTGTGCATTATCCAAGTTTAGTGCCACCGTTAAATTCAAAAAATGAATGGAAATTTCCCTTTGTCAATTTTTATAAACTTTTACAATTTTTAATGTGGTTTACATTTTAATGGAGCATGGAAATATCCCAGAATTATCTTTCTCTCTTTTTTTAGTTTTATAAATTTGTTTTACAATTTGTTATAAACATTTTTCTAGCTAAAAGAAAAAACGCAACAATTAACGAGGCTACAAAATTGTATTAAAAAAAAAATTAAAACTCCTAGAAGCATATCATTGAAAAAACAAGGCTATAAAAACTAGCGTTAAAATGCTGCTGCGGCTTAAACTTGACTTGTGTTAACAGACTAACCACATACACACAGACATATATATATATATATATATATATATATGTATATCATTCACATTAATCACAACCGCAGCTGTAAACAAAAAAACGCATATCAATAATTGAAACATATTTTTATTTTTAATATTTAGAAACAAGTTTTATTACTACACTTAATCACACAAATAAAGGAAAAGTGGAGAGAAAAAAACACGACAAAAACTTTGTTTATGCGGTTATCTCCCCGCATAACTAATAGCTAAAGTTTATTATACAAATAAATTATTTGTAATATTATAACGTTGCCCGCATCATAACAAAAAAAAATTTACAATTGGAATTATTACAGAGATTTTTGAGTAGAAAAATTTCCTACATGCATTTTTCATTTTTTCCATATCACAAAAAAAAAATGGTTTGTGTATAAAGAGAAATTGTTAATAATAAATAGAAAAAGAAAAGAAAAAACACTTGTAATTTTTTTTTCGAGTAATTAAATTATTTTTTCGTTACTTTTTAATAGCGTAAAAATTTGATAGGACTTTTTCTGTAGCATATTCATAATATTTTTATCTGATGCCGAATATAATTTTTCATGTATTTATAATTTTGATTATATATTCTGAATTTTTATACGTTATACTCTCTGGTCTATTATATAATTACTATATAGATATATATTTATATATATATCGATTTGAAGTATTATTGCTATAGAAAGAATTTTCCTTTTTCCTTATGCTGTATTGTGATTGATTATTGTTGTTGCGTTGAGTTGCCATTATATGTTGCCGTATCATCATCATCATCCTTTGTTGTATCAATTAGTCGACGTATATTTGGTTCACCAAAACGTGGCTTACGATAACTGCTGCCAGAGCTATGTAAACCGGGATCACCTTGTGATGTTTCTGATGTTGACTGTGATTTGGGTAAATTATAATCATTATGCGAACTGTTAGTGCGTTGCGTAAACATATCCATATTACGTAGTGCAGCGCTGAGAAGAAGAAAATAGTACGAATTTTTATTAAAAGTTGCAGTTTTTCATAAAAAATATTAAATTTTAAAGTGATTGTTCCTATAATAGCTATATAATATAGTGGTACAAGGTTAATCAAATTTGGCTGACAATAATATGTCGCCACTACACTCAAATCATGTAAGTTTCAATCGTATAGCTCGGGAAACAAAAAAGTTCCTCATACAAAAACTAAATTTTCGACCGATAGTTCCTATGGCAGCTATACGATATAGTGGTACGATATGAATCAAATTTGGCTGACAATAATATGTGGCCACTACACTCAAATCATGTAAGTTTCAATCGTATAGCTTGGGAAACAAAAAAGTTCCTCATACAAAAACTAAATTTTTGACCGATAGTTCCTATGGCAACGATAAACCGATAAAAACTTCAGATATTCTTAACTTACGCATTATTAATGCCTTCAATTGCTGGACCCGATGGCTTGGCTAGACCAATATATGATGCCCATAATAATAAACGTTGCTTAATTCCCTGCCATCCAATTTTATGGAAATAATCAAAAGCCATGGTAGCTGGCGTCAACAAGGCCCACAATACGCTGGCCAAGATATTAACCATATTATTGCTAGAGCGTATAACGGCATTTGTATGTTGCTTCTGTAGCACAAGTAGCACAGCATTTGGTACCAAATTCAGGTCTATCAATGTCTTTTGTTCATCCTCCTGCTTAAACTCACGTCGTGGATAACTTGTGGCGAATGTAAATTCACGTATATTGCTATTGGCCAGCAACTCATTGACAACAAACACTCGCACCTCGGCAAGATGTTCGGCAACGGGAAAGTTTTTAGTGCGTGTTATGCCACTGGGTAAACGTATCTGTAGACGTGTCTCATTTATGGAACTAGCCGATGATTCACTGGTTGTTACGAATGTTGTTTCTGTGGGCTGTGCACTTGGTGAATTTGAAATGCGATTGGCTTGCTCGGCACGATCAGCGGCAATTTGTGCCAAAATGCGATCACGTGCCTGTTGCTCCTGTTGACGATCATGACGCAAACGTTCCTATGAAATAGAAGAATGATAGTGAAATGATTATGTACTATGTCAGGGATGCTGTAGACTTACCTGCAAATTCTTGACCTCCTGTTCGCGTGCATTTGCCTGCTGCACCTGTGTCGCTTGTCCATCACGACGACGTCGCAATTCATTTTCCTTATCTTGCTGCTTTTGCTCCTCCTCACGTTCTATACGTCGCTGCTCAACCAATTTCTGTATATTTTGCATACGTGTCGCTACATCAGCTGTTGCCTCATTTGCTTGAGATTGTGCTGTACCCGTTGATCCGACCAGGGATGGTATACTTGAACGTGGCACTGCCATAAGAGATGCAGCTGCATTTGGTATTATACGTGATGCATTTGATGCTGCTGATACTAATGTCGCTGCAGCAGATGCACGCATCTCGGCGGCAAGCGCAGCTGCACTTGCTGCTGTCGAAGGTACATATGGTGTTGCAGCAACAGCAGCATTACTTGGTGTTGCATTCAGATTCACGGGCGTAAGTTGTGATCCTGCTGCTTCAGTTGTTGTAGTTTCTGCTCTTGCTTCCACTTGTTCAGCATCATGTACAGCTGGCATGGCTGCTGGTGTAGGATCGCCATCCTCGCCCTCAGATTCTGTTGTAATTATCGGTGCATCGTCATCATCATCAATAATTTCATCATCCTCATCATCGGCACCAGCAATGCTACGTGTTCTTTGTGGCCCAAAGAGACATTCATTGATACAAACAGCGGATGTTGTAATTGTATGTAAGGCCGATTCCGATGTTGTTATCGATAATAAATCACCATCGGATTCTGATGTTTCAATTTCTTCAATATCTGATGATGATGATGCTATTGCTGCTTCCACTTCTGCTGCAATGGCGGCGGCTGCTGCTTCTAAAGCTTCTGCTGTAGTTGCTGTCGCCGCTTCTGCTACAAATTCTTGTGTGTTCACTTTTGTTGGTGCTGCTTCTACAAATTCTGTTGTTCCAACTGTTGCTGCAGCTTCAATAAATTCTGGCGTAGTCTCTGCTACTTCGGCTTCTACAACTTCTTCTGTGGAGTGCATTGATTCTGCGTCTACAAATTCTGTTATGGTGACTGTTGCTTCGGCAACTGCAGCTGCGACTTCTACATCTTCTGCAGTGGTGGTCGTTGCTGCAGGTTCAACAATTTCTGCAGCTGTGACTGTTGCTGCTATCTCTACAACTTCTGGTGTGGCATCAGCTACTACAGTTTCTATGACTTCTGGTGTGGCATCGGCTGCTTCAGTTTCATCGGCTGCTGCTTCTGGTATTTCGGTAGCTGATGCTGCTTTGGGTAGATCTTCGGTTGTTAAAGCTGCAGCTGATGCTGCTTTGGGTAGAGCTTCGGTTGTTAAAGCTGCAGCTGATGCTGCTTTGGGCAGAGCTTCGGTTGTTAAAGCTGCAGCTGATTTAGCTTTGGACAGAGCTTCGGTTGCAGCTGTTACAGTTTCGGCTTCTTCTACTGTCTCGCTGACTGCTACAATTTCTGGAGTTGCTGCAGTTTCCACGACTGCTACAGTTTCCGGGACTGCTGCAGTTTCACCTTCATCTTCATCGACTACTGCTTCGGCGACTATTGCAGATTCGTCTTCTGATGATGTTTCCACTGCTCCTGTGATTTCAACTGTTTCTGTTGTTGCGGCTGCTGCCGCGGTTGTTATTGTTGCTGCTTCATTATTATTCTTGTTCAAAGCTGTTTGAGAACTTGTAGCGGCATCAGCTGATGTGGAATTATCAACGTCTGCTGTTTTTTGTTTACCGGCCAATAGAAGAACCTTATCGATTTTAGCAACAAGCTCCTCAACGCTGCCAATGATTCCAGTCGCAATGTCAAGCGGCGTTCCAGAATTTCCAATAAAAAATATCGATGGCACTGGAACCACTTTGTCTGGAAAGTTGCAGTAGAGGAAGTAGAAACGTTAAATGCAATCAATCGATAAATTGCAACACACACGTTAATCTTCACTGTAACTTACATAGAGACATAAACTGAGTGTAAGTTGTACTTTCACCCTGAATTTTAACGGCTACAAAGTCGGTTGTCTGCATTTTGCTGGTAACACGGGCATCATTCAAGAATCTATCCAATTTACGTGACATTTCATCTTCACCTGTAAAAAAATCAGGCACAATATTTAATTATTTCAATTGCAATGACGTGGTGCATTTCGCTCGTTGTGTGTGTTTTTTTTTTATTTAATTTTTTTTGTTGTTGTACCTTGAATATAGACAACAAAGATTGAATCTTTGGCCTTTGATTCGGCTACAGCCTCTGCAATGTTGCCCTCGTGCCAATTCATTTTATTTTTATTTTTTGTTGAATTTCTGCCTGGAATGTTGTTTTTATTATTGCAGCGAGTTAGTATTACAAATAATTTTGATGTTTTTCTCAATAAATAATTTTTTCTACCTGACAGTCCCATACGAGTGAGACTAGTGAGGAAACATTTATTGAAAAGCACTATCGATAGGTTTTAGGTATTTTTTTTTTTGTGTGTGCTGCTATGTTGTATGTTGTTATCGAACGACAAGTAAACTGTTAAAGCTGAAAACTGAAAATATTTTCTTTTTTTATTTCGTTACAAAAAAAAACAAAAAATTTGTTTTGTATTTTGAATGAGTTTTACAGTTATGTTACTGTATATTGATGAACATATGTTTAAATATCTTATTCATATTATATATATTGTGTTTAGGGTCCCAAAACGATACGTTGCGTTTGTCTTATTCAGTCGTAGAATCTGTAATATGAAATTAAATTGAATTGATTAAATCTGAGCTAATTATAGTTTTTAGTGCTCATACCATCATCAAAGTCTGAGCAAACTCTAGAATTGGCTGGCGTTAATGAGATTTCGCTGCGTTCAACACTGGGTAAACGTGCGACACGTACACAACATTGCTTTGCCTTTGGTTTCAATGGAAACGGGCGTCCTGACGCCGCTGTTTGTTGCTGTAGTTGTAGTTGCTGTTGTAGTCCTTTTAGTCGTTTCAAATTCACACGACATTTGCGTAATTGTTCGCTTTCTTGATAATTTAAATCATCATGGGCCGTTATATATGGATGCCGTGGTATTTTAACAATCATTTTACGTATTTTATTATGATGAGACATTATCTTAATGTTTTAAATCTTCCAACAACACAATACACAAACGTAAATTTACCCAGAATTTTTACCGATAGCGATAACAAATGTAATAGCAGCTGTTTTGTTATCGACTCATTAAATATTGATAAAACGCTTAAATTTTGAAGTTAACTGTTATTACAGATATTTTAAAATATTTAATGCAATAATTTATAAAATTATTACAAATTTAAAAATAATAATAATCAATTTATTTTATTATTATTTATCGATATAATTTTACTAAATAAGTTTTCTACGTTTTACAACACTGTCTTGCCGCAGCATTGTTTTTGTGTGTCATTATTGCAGCGGAAAATTATATTGAAGAAAATAAATTGAAAATTTGCAAAATTTACGTCTTTCATAAGTAACTTGAACACAAATAAAAGAATAACTAAAACATGAGTGATATACAGACACTGATGGACATGGGTTTTCCCAAGGATAGAGTGTAAGTTTATCCCGGCTTAATTTCTTTTATATTTTTTTTCATTATTAGGTATTTTATTTTTTTGCAGTGAATATGCCCTTAAGGTAACCAATAACAAAGGTGTTGAAATGGCCATGGAATGGCTATTGGCACATGGTGATGAAGAAATTCCAGCTGCAGCAGCAGCAGCAGCAGTTGCCACTTCACCTACAAATGATGATAATGCACCAAGCAGCAGCGGCGCTGCTGATGAATCTGCTGCTGGTGCTGTTGCTAAATCATTGAAATGTGATGATTGTGGTAAAGTGTTTAAAGATCAAACTGAAATGGAATATCATGCAGCTAAAACTGGACACAGCAATTTTTCTGAATCTACGGAAGAAAAAAAAGCGCTCACTGAGGAGGAAAAGAAGGCACAACTTTTATTAATTGAAGAGAAGCTGAAACAGAAACGCATTGAACGCGAAGAGAAAGAAAAGGCTGAGGAACTGGAGCGTGAACGTAATCGTATACGTTCTGGCAAAGATATGACAGAGGCACGTCGTCGCATGGAAGAGATTGAAATGAAGAAAATCGTTGATCAGCGTAAACGTGAAAAGGAAGAGGAGCAAGCGGCACGCAATCGTGTTAGAGCACAAATTGAGGCTGATAAAGCGGCACGCAAAGCCAGGTGAAGATTAGCTGTTAAAGATTTGGCAAAGATAACGCTTAATATATTAATTCTTGTATATTTTGTCATTTAGAGAGCTAAAGCAAAGTCCCATTGAAGTGGCTGATGCTGTCGCCTCAGTTAGTTCCACTACCATGGCAACTCCAACAACTATCAAGTCGCCGCCCAAGGATTATACTGAAACGCGTATTCAGGTGAGATTGCAAGATGGTTCAACACTTGCATCTGAATTTAATGTCAAGGAACCGCTGTCCGTCGTGCGCGTCTTCATTCAGGTAAAGACTGGCATTGAAACACCATTTGCACTGATGACAACATATCCGCGCAAAGTCTTCACGGATGAAGATTATGAAAAGCCATTAGAGGTACTTGGCTTAGTTCCATCTGCTGTTGTCATTATGACAAAGCCAGCAGCGTAAATTTCAATTTATAAACTATCTACAGCAACAACAACAAAAAAAAAAAAACATACATATATACATATATATATATAATGTAATAAATGTGGCGCGATATTTCCAATGCTCGCACAATTTTCCCCTTATTGCGAGCTGATCGATGAATTCGAGCTTATCGATTATTTTACAATTAAATTCATATGGATAATATTTTTTTTGACTTCCACCGATATCAAAATGCATTTTAACCATAACATAATGTTTAACACAGCCTAACATAATTTATCGAAATTGTACAATATCGATATTGTGTTCAAGCCTAACAGAATGTTTAGCAAAGCTTAACATCATTTATCGAAGTTTTTTTTTCCAAGATATAAATGTACGAATTTATTTATATTTCGAACTGAGGCTTAAATTAAAATTTTACAAAACCATTTCAAAATCTACGTAAAGAACGGTTCAATGTAATTTTTAATTTTCTTTACACTACGCTCTGCCGGACGCATATTTAAATGTTGCCCAAATATTGTAAATTCCATATTTCCCACTTTCATGCCAAAGACACATTCACTTTTTGGCACTGTACGAATCCGATGATCTTCGCCAAGTAATTTCAATACATTTTTTGTATCCATTACACAAATACCATTAAGTCCAAGTAGTGTTGGGCATTTGCTTTGAATGACACTCAATTTTGCACCATGCAAATCCATTTTTACCAATTGTTTGCTGAATTCATCGTAACGTTTGTCGTGCAATTGCGGCACCTCGTCACCTTCGTTAAGCTCCAGATGCTCTCGGATATAGCCACGCCAGAGTTTATGCAACGGCAGTGCCTGTTCATAGCGCATTTGCCGTGTGGGCAGCGTATTGAGACCAAGTGCAGCATATTCCCGACGTGTCAGAGTTTTGGATTTGTGTGCACGTCGCTTGCGGCTGGTGTGTTGTTTCTTGATTTTGCTGCTTTGCAGCATGGTAATGTGTTCGGGTATTATATTCACATCGTTACGCAGATGTGGTGCTACGAGATCCGTGAGAAATTCTTTAATATTTGCCGTTTCTCTTTCAACATTTTGTGACATTTTTTGCGGAGCATCAAAACAAAACACGTTGAAAATAGCAATAAAATGTAATGTTGTCTACAATGTAATATAACAGCAAAACAAATCTTAACAGTGCCAAAAGAGTAACGATCACTGCATCGCATTTTCTAGTTTCAAGTTCATAGCTAAATTGAATAGCGCCAATGCGCAGTTTGACTAGAAAATGATAATATTATTAAGGTTAAATTGATTGTGAATGTTTTTTCAGATGTTCTCATTCAAAATTCAGTAAATTTACAAATTTGAAATTTCTAATAACAATAATTATAATACTGCTGGTCACACTATTTTGAAAGCTTAACAGTATGTTTCAGCAACATAGCTTTATGGCTCCCGGGGCACTTAAATTAACATAGATAGTGACAATAATAGCAAAGTACATGTGTCTGTTTGTTTAACATTCTGTTAATACGCAAAATTGAGTAGTATTCTGTTAATTTGCTTAGCAACATGTTGCCAATAGTCAGCTGTTTATGGAAATACCAAAAAATGTCACCACTGGTTACACCGCTCAGATGAACTTGGTCACATTCGACAAAAATTTTGTTGTTGTCAGTCCTATCATGACTTTCGCATAAACGACACGCATAAATATCGGTAGAAAGACGCCGCGTGTGTTTGATGCAAAAGCCAAAAGGGAAAAATTAATACATACATACATACATGTATAACAAAAGCAATTCCGCTGCTGCCTACCAAACTGCAGGTAGTGTGATAACAAAAAGATGCAATAAATAAATTTTTTGAGGCCAATACAAAATATTAAAAACGTGACAAATGCACAAATAAATACAAATATTATTCAATTGATTTGCCGTCGGTCGCCTCTCTTGCTCTCTCTCTGTGTGTGTTTCGGTGTATCCCAAATGGATGTGTTTGTGCGCTAATAAACCTCAAATAATAATAACAACAACAAAATAAAATAATAAAAAAAATTATTCGTGAAATTTTGCTGCATTTTAAGTCGCTGTCGCTGTCACCGTCGCTGTTCGCTGTCGCCGTCACTGTTCACAGTCCCGCGTCTCGTTTTAGTTTAGCTTCGAATTTTACTTGTAAATTTGTCGTCCGTCTCTCTAGAGCCGCTGTCACCACCGACGACGACGACGACGCTACACACACAGACACAAGCACGCACTACAAATAAACGCGGAAGAGTCGCCGCACTCTCGTTTAAATCAGCTCCCCACCGCCAACAACTATATAAAATAAAAATATTTAAAAAAAAATACTGCTGACTCTGCCGCCACTCAATAATTGTGCATTTTTTTTAAAGGTAAGCATACAAAAATGCAATAAAAACAACAATGTGCAATTAGGCTCAGCAAAAAAAAAAAAAAAAATTCCATGTGAATTTCAAATGCAGCACAATTTCCTTCATTTCCATTGCATTCTCTCTTCATTTATTTGTTTATGCCTTGTGCATTGTTTTTCTAATCGCGTTGCCTTTGCCTTGGCGTCGTTAACGCCGCCGCAGCCGCAGCCACAGCAAAAAGTGTCAAGTGCGCGACGCTGCTGTAGACGTTGACGCTGACGCTACGCGCTGAGAGCGCACGCCGCGTTTGCTTTGCTTTACTCTCTTTTTTTTTTGGCTGCTTTTATTGTTTATTGTAAAACATGTGCAATAAAAATATTAAATAAATTTTATTTTATATTTCAATTTTCAAGTTTATTAAATTGTAAACAACTCTCAAAAAAAAAAAGTTATACTCCACTTTTCGTGTTTGTGTGCGTGCTCTTGTACTCTCTCTCTCTCTCTTTCTCTCTCTGCTGCCGCCGTTTGCTCACGGACTTACGCATACATATACATGCGCACACTAACACACAGTTACGCGCGCTTACACGGACGCGCCCCGGTCACAGCTAACGGCACTTTTTTTCCCTTATTCCCTTTTGCTGCTTCTCTTTTATTTTTTTTGCGCCCAAAAAATCTAAAAATTGTCTTTTCCTATTAATTCTTTCGCAGTCACGAAACAACAATAATAACTACAACAGCAAAAACGACAAAGAAGAGAAAAACAAATCTGCAAACAAAAAATATAAAAATTAAAATGTGCATAAAATCAAATTGCAATTAAATTTCATAAAATAAATTACAATTTTAATGTGTTAAAATCGAAGAAAAAAAATCAAGCAAGAAATTTTTGAACAAAAACAACAACAATATAAAAAAAGAAACAAACAAATGAAAAATTACAATAAATAAATGGGCAAATATTGAATGGCGGCCATTAGTGGCCCCAAGCGGCATCCATTGAGTAATCAACATCATTTCTCCCATCCACCAACCACCAACACCAACAGCACCACATTTACCACTACCGCCAAGTCCACCACCAACAACAACCACAGCAACAACAACATCACCAACAAGAACACCAACATTTCAACAACAACAACAGCAATAAGCACTAATAATATAACGCAAAGCTATCAAAAGCCAGCACAACAACAACAATTGCAACAACAATTGCAACAGCAACATCAGCATCTAAATAAAAGCAACAACATTAAGAGCAACAAAAGCAGCATCAACAGCTGCCCAAATCCTTCAGCCGCTGCGCCGCGTAGCTCAATGAGCGTATCGATGTCACTGGTACAGGGTGGTGCTGCCGGTGGTGCGCCACAGGGCGCCAGTGCAATTTTAGCCGCTGCGGCTCCATATTATCAACCGCCAGCTGTGCCGCAGGATGTGCAACCGGATCGTCCAATTGGCTACGGAGCATTCGGAGTTGTATGGTAAGTTTTTTTTTCTTCTTTTTTTTATATTTCTTTTTGTTTTCACATTTTTACTATTATTATTATTATTATCGCATATTGATATCCTGCTGCTGGAATGTTTCCTTAAGTATAAAAAAAGCTTAAACTGTAACTAAACTAAAGTCTTTAAAGGGACTTTAGGCGCTGCACAACTAGTACAAAGATTTGTGATTAAAAGAGCAAAAAAAAAAATATATATTCTAAAACATTTGAAAAGAAAGGCAACAAAAAAAAAACTACAGAATTTTCTATTTTTCGAAAAGTTGTTTTTTTTTTCGTACTTTACTTTAAGTTGACTTTGTTTAGACATAGACAGAGTTGGAGCTAAGAGTTGGAGTTGTAGAGAAGTGCATGCTAGACTTTAGTCTAAACATTGCAAAAAACAGAGTTCAATGGCTTTGGCTTTTTGCCTGGCGGCGACCTTTGCCTGCTTTATTTTTTTTTCCTGTACTTCTTTATAGTCGTAGTAGGACGTAGCTCTAACATAGGCTTGACGACGACAAAGTCCACTCTTCTCTCACGTGCTCCTCTCTGTCTCTGTCTTACTCTATCTCTTTGTCTTGCTTTTATGTTTTTACCCCTTTTTTTTCTGTGCCGTGTGGTTGTCTGTCGTCGCAAAACGTCAACATCAACAACATCAGCCTGTCGCGTCCTTCATCCAATCGTCCTTTATGCCTTTGCTGCTTGCTGTATGCCTTATGCATTTTTCCCCTCTGCAATGCGCAGGGTGGTTTCTTTCATATAAAAATATCGCCCCCTACCATTCACTGCCACCACCCTCCTCCAATGCCTCATTTACTGACGTCGCCGTTTTTGTGTTTTTCTTTTTGCTGTTCTCTCATTTTCTATTTTGGTTCGAGGCGATGAGGGAAAAAAGGGTTTTTTTTTTTTATTTTGGAAAAGTTGCTTTTGCCTTTTTCCTTTGATTTGCATTTTCTGTCTCTATGTATGGAAATGCTTTTTTTTTTTTTTTAATAATCTGTTGAAATTTTACATTAATTGTTCGCTAAACGAGTTGTAACGGTTAAATTTTTGACAGCTGTAATGAAGTTTGGCAACATTGCCGCCGATGTGCCATAAATGAAATTTCATTCATTCTTCATTCACGTGTAAAACGGCATTTCCGGCTAACAATCACAGGGTGATCACACAGGGCAACTAACTAGCGAGAAGGTAAATAGAAGAATGGAGGAGTGGAGAAGTCGGGGGCATCAAGTGTTGGGTAAACACTAAAAGAAGCCAGTGAAAAACTGGCACACGCTAAGTGACGCCAACAGGAGTAGAAGGAACAAGAGGAGTACGAAGAGGAGTAGATGAAAAGTGCTTTAAAAGTAGGCACAACTTGAGTAAAAAGAAATAAAGAAAGACAGAAAGCAAGGAAAAAGCAAGGAGGAAGGAAAAGAGGAAGAGTAAGCGAGTTAGCAATAGAAGAGCCCTAAAGCTGGTTAGAAAGAAGCCGGCTTAAAGTAGAACCCGCAGAATAGAGTCGTTGACGTTGGATTGGCTTTTGAAAGCAATCATCATCATTGTCTCTCTTTCTTTCTCACGCTCTTAAGGCTAGCTTAAGTTGAAAATACATACATATACAGTTATATATAAATATATATATATATATATATGTATATATACATATATTTTAATGTAGTATATGAAACGTTTGGCAGTTCGTACTGTAAATGCAATCAAGCGTTAAATTTAAGTGCCAAATGTCGAACTTGTTAGACGCCCTGTGGCCAGTTGCCCAGAAGCCTGAACTAGTTGTTGTTCTTGTTGTTGTTGTTGTTGTTATTATTTTTTAGTTTATGTTCTTTCTATTTCCATCTCTTTCTATGTCTTTGTGTAGCAGGTGAGAGAGAGAGGGTTATGAAATGCAGGCCAGGCAGGAAGTTTAAATAGTAAAATGTGAGCACAAGTGTCACATAGAATTTAAGTAATGAAGTTTGGCAACAGCGCAAATAGTTCAAATGGAACATAATAAATAACAAATGACATAAATAACATTCTCTACAATTACAGAAATGTTTATAATATTGCTTAATATGATATTAAAATCGAATAACTGAAATTTGGCAACAAAGCAAATTGTTTAAAATGAGCGTAGGATTATAGACTGTAAAGGAAGTTACAAATACTCAAAGAAATTTGAGTTAAAGTCTTATCCATTTCTATGCAACAACTGTAATTGAAGTTTGGCAACAGCGCAAATAGTAGTTGCCAAATGTTACCCAAAGCCTTAGTAAAGTTTTTGACTCGTAAAGGAAGTTGGAAATATATTAATGAAGTGCAAACTACTTTAAGTGAAGTTTGACAACAACGCATTGTCATGCTGCCTAATTACAATCACTTGACTTTACGAGTTTGCTCCCTTCTCATCTGTTTCTTCAACTCCAACTTTACGAACTTCATCATCTCCTCCTACGCATTTACCAATAACTTTTGCTGCTAAACGGCAGATTAATCAGTTTCTGATTTATTTCCAAGAAATAGGAAACCATTTATACATTTTTTTATACACTTAACCAATTAATCGTAGACAAAGTTCTACGAATTTTTTTCACTGCATTTGGCCAAGACAAACACACATAAAACACACAGTCAAAGGGGCGCACTGTGAGTATATCGATGAGCGGTGATGTGTTGCGGGGCAAACAAAACAAAAAAAATATTGGACACAGTCCGAGAAAAGTCAGAGAGCTAGAGCGAGAGAAATGATATAGTCGCCTGGGCCTGTTGCGCAGACAGAAGAAGAACAAGAGTAAGAAGCAATGATGCAGCAGCAGTAAGATTCAGACTAAGTAAGAAAGATAGAGTGAGAGAGAGAGAGAGAGAGAGAGAGAGAGAGATGTGGAGGAGGCGAAGAGGACGGAGAAGAGAATGAAGAGCAGCAAAAAGATGACCGAACATCTTGGACCTTAGTTTAAACTACCTGCAACTGGTTTTCGTAGCAAAAGCAGCAGACGAAGACGACAAGTCCAAGAATGGACAGTGGGACAATGAGACAGACAGACTGCTGGGACAGACAGTTGGAAAGACAGACAGCTTGGACAGACAGGTAAACCTTTTGCCTGTGCCTGCATATAAAACTTGCTTCCTGCACGACTTGTGGCCTGGCTGGCATGCTCTATGGCACTTTGCTTGTATTGCGCTCTGACTGCTGACTATGGCTCTGACTGTGGCTCTGGCTTTGACTAAGGCTCAGGCTCAGTGCACAGAGCTGATGCTGCGGCTCAGTGTTACTGGCCTCCTCAGCAAGGTGTCGTCGTTGTCGTTGTTATTGTTACTGTTGTTGTTGTTGTTGCCGTTGTGTTATTGTCGTTATCTGTTGCCCAGCCTCGACTTCGGTTCCTGTTATTTTTTCTCTAGGCTTTCTCAGTCTTTTGATCAGGCGCAAATCCTGTGCTAATCTTGAGTCCAATGGCCCTGCCCAGGCAAACATAGCCCGCATAGTGTGCCTCAAACGATTCGACGCGATTCTCATTCTGTTAAGTGATTCCATTCTCTAGTTTTAACCTCTCCCTCTTCCTCTCTCTCTCTCTTTATTTTTTTTTGCTCAGCTTGTTCCCTTCCGCTTTGACTGTGCTCTGTTGCACCACCGAAAACTAAAAACTAAACAAAACAAAAGCTGAGAATGCAACGCACCGCATCGCATCGCTTATATCGGGACAGGGATATATAATTTTTTATATACATATTGTTCCATCCACTATTTTGTTGTATAGACTATGGAACAGCTGCTCTGCTTTCGACATTGCGGCTGATGCTTGATGTGGCGGCTGCAGCAGCCTGATGATGATGATGATGATGCTGCCTGCTGCTGCTGCTTGATGCTTGTTGTCTGCCGCTGCCGCTTGGCTGCTTGCCTGCGTACTTGCCTTGCCTTGCCTTGCTTGGTGGTTGGTTGAACAACCTTCGACAGTTTTTAGATATTTTGTCTGCCAAACAACACATACACACACACACACAGAGACACATATACATACACATAGTAACGCAGACAGACACACAGACAGACCCCGTTTACAGGACAGGATATACATATACGGTCCTGGTTTTGGTTTCGGTTTCGGTTTTGAATCCCGCATATGTTTTTTCGTTGTCTACCAGCAACATTTTTCCTTGTCCTTTCGCTTCGCTTCGATTGAAGTAAAAACTTCCCTGTATAACATTGCTCGTTCGACTGGTTCGTTGTCGTCCATCCCTTCTGGTCTAATGCCTTGGTCTAGCTTTAGTTTTCATAGTGACAACAGTTTTTCCTCGAAATTTTACTATGTCTATGCTATGTATATTTCTTTCTCTCTCGCTCTCTGTGTGTGTGTGTGTGTGTGTGAGTTTGTGTATATATTTGACTTTGAAAGTGTTTGAATAATTATCCTGTTTTTCATTGTGTTTTCATTTCTCTATTTTCTTTTGCTCTTTCTTCACATGCAGTGGCAATTTGGTTTATGAGTGTTTCAGTTTTTCTGGATCAGTTTTGATTTTTTTCTCTCTTTTTGTTTTGCCAGAAGGTTACACAAAGTAAATCTCTGCATAAATTATAAAATGTTCATTTTATTTTACTAGTTTTTTTTTTTGCCTGAACTAAAAAAGTTTTTGCACTTTTGCAAAAATTCTTAAAAGTTGATGTCTGGTGAAATTTGGCAACAATGCAATCAAATTATATGCATAAGCAATGAGTTCTTAGTATTTTTAGTATTTATATGCATTTTAATTAGTTGATTAAATAGAAAAAAATGCGCATTTATAAAACATAATTTAACAGAAAATTGGCAACAGCGCCGAAAGTATTATAAAAATTGTTTTATTATGATTTGGTTTTTTTTGAATAATTCACAATAATTAAAAGTGAAATTTGTTACGCATCGATGATTTATCAAATTAAAATCAAAATCAATTTAGTATAGATATTAACTTAGTAAGTCACTTAGTATATATATGATTACTATTATATTGTTCAATTTATCAGGAAATAAATATATATATATATATTTTAATTAAATTTTGATCGCATGAATGCACAATGAAAATGCTCTCGAATTCTTATTGTTTTTCACTTATTGTTCAAGGATTTTTCAAGTGATTTTCTTCTTTTCAATTTTTTTTTTTTTTCTTTTCTTTCATGAAATTTAATAAAAATTCAATTTCTTAGTATGCTTGACACGCGTTTCATTTCCTATGGGGTAGGAGGTGAGAAAGAGAACGAGGGAATGAGAGATTGAGAGAGAGTGAGAGAGATTGATAGAGTCGGAGAGCAAGACATCTAATCTTTCTTATTGCTTGTTGAAATTTGGCAACACCGCTACAGAACTATATATATGTATGTGTATATATATGTCTATATACATATATTACTGGCTCATTCGTAGACTCTGTAAATGCAATTTTAGCCATAAAAATATCTCAAGTGCTTGGGCTTAGGTAGCGCCTCGCAGTCAAGGAACATCTCTTCTTGGTATTATTATTTCTACTTTCTGTGCTTGTCCTTTGTGTCCCTATCGCTCATTGCTATCATTTGGTATCCCTTCTGTTTCTATCTATACAAGTGCTGCTGTTTCTTTTACTTCTTCTCATCTCTCTCTCTCTCTCTTTCTCTCTTTTTGTTATTTTCTTGTCTCTGTCGCAGCAAACTATATCGTTTCTACGCTTTTGCTTTTTGGGCCAAACATTTGCCGTACGTTGCCAGAAGAATTACGCACGCAATTTTTGTCTACAGCTTCATTTCTCGCCCTCACATTACAAATACACAGATATATATACACACACATACACATACAGCTGCAGTAAACATAGTTACGTACGTGAGTCACTTGCTCCGGCCAGCTTAGTTCACTTGAATTGCGTTCTACGGTTCAAGTGAAGCGCAAATGTATCTTTGAGGTTTATATTTTCTATCTCTCTTTCACACTCTCTCTCTCTTTCTCATACTCTGGTGCTCAACTACTCTGCGCGCTTGCAGCTCCGACATTAGGTATCATGTAACAGCCACAGCTAACACTTTGTTGTTGTAGGTGTGTGTGTGTGTGTATGTGTGTTTGCTGTGTGTGTGCGTGTCGGTGCTGCGTCTTTCTGCGTACAGTGAATACTCCTTAGCATAACTTCTTATGCCATATACTTAATATTCATATTCATATTACAAGTATTAAAAAAATAATTTAATAAAATATATAAAAAAATATAGAAAATATTATATAAATATAAAAAAATTGAAATATATGAATTTAAAAAACTTATAATAAATTTTTAAAAATTATAATATTTTTAAAAAATATAGAAAATATTATATAAATATAAAAAATATTGAAATAATAAAAATTTTTGTACATCAACTAATATTTTTTCAAATAAATAAAATAATTGGAAAATGTATATAAAAAAGTAAAAAAAAAAAAACATAAATAATTTAGTATCATTAAATATTAATAGAAATTTCTGTCATAGTTTTTATGTATAGCGAGTCTTCACTTTTGTCTCATGAAATAATTTTCACTTGCATTTCCCGCCTCACAAGTTGTGCTCAAAATGAAAAATAATAGTCAACAAAGTGCCACCAACGAAAAAGCTTTAGCCCAGCGAGAGACCTTAGTCTATGCTTCATAGCATTGCACTCTTCTCATCTGGCAGCTTGCTGCCCCTACAGCAGTAGAAGCAGCAACAGCAGTGCGCTTGCCGCAGTTCCCTAGAGTTGCCTCAGGTCCGTAGTGTGTGTAGCAGCAGCAGCAAACCTAATTCACCTACAGCAAAATGCATTTACACGCGCTCGCAGGTAGCTTGCTGCTCCCAATGTCTGAGTGTGCTTGCGTGTTATATCTATGTGTGTGTATGTGTGTGCCAAATAAATCATCGTGTGTGTGTGTTGGACAACAGAACGACGAAACGTTGCTGCAATGAACAACAAAACTGTTTGGCTGCTTCACACTGCTTCACACTGCTTCTGCTTCTTCTTCTTCATTTTCATTTGCCTTTTGCCTAGAAACGGATCGTAAACTACATTGGAAAACTGAAAATGAAATAGACAATTCGTAGATGCAACATAGAAATGTTGCATCGCATGATGAGAGATAGGCAGCAGCGGGGTATGTGTGTGGCAGGTAGATAGGTAAGTTGCAGTTAGACAACTGGACAGTTGAACAGTTGAACTGGCAGCCAGCGGGCAATTCTCTACTTGAACCCAAAACTTAATGAAGCCGCTCGACCAACGACGGACAACAGACGATAGACGATAGACGATGGACGAGGAAGATGAGCAAGAAATATTTAAACGTAAAGTTTTTGCCTAGAGGGCGCTAAGAGCAGCGGGTCTAGGGGTAGAAGTAAATGAGGTGCGGTGAAAGCGATAGGTAGAGGTAAGCAGAGGGTGTTAAGCTGCCTGCAGGGCGTTTAGTAGCCACTGCACAAACATACACACACTAACACTTAGATAGACACACAAATACACACACACACACACACTCACACACTCACACACATGTACTGATACTGAGAGCATATGCAAGGCGAGAAACTAATTAAGTTTTGCGTCAAACAACTGGAAAAATGTTTTAAGAAAATTTATGCATATATCTTTGCATATGTGTGTGTGTGTGTGTATGTGTGTGAGAGAGTCTTGGCCTTACTGTACGTGTGTGTGTGTGTGTGAAAAACACATTTCTCAAGATATGATTTAAATTTATGATTCGCTTGTCGCGTTGCCACTGTAAAAATAAAAAAACGAAGAAAAGCCAATGTAACACACTTTTTTATGAGTATGAGGCTTTGTGGCAGGGGCATGGCATGGCTTTGGCTTTTGCTGGCAGACAAAACTTCATTACGTAACAATGAAAACAGCAATGAAAATAACAATAACAATAACAATAGCAATGGCAATGGCCAGCAAAAAAAAGGCAAAGAAAGATGTGTGCTGAAGAAGCAACAGCAGCAGCAGCAGCAGCACCAGCTAAAGTATCTTCTTTTAGCTGCTGTTGCTGTTGTCGAGTAAAAAGATATCCTTAATCAACACTTTGCAACATTTTGTTGCTGTATGCAAAGCTAAGAAATAATAAAAAGAAAAATTACAACAACAACAAGAACAACAACAACAGCTAAGCTATAGATACGTAAAAGGGGAAAAAATATACAGCTAACTATTTATAGTCAAAAATCGTTGAGTTGGACGTGCTAATTAAGCGCCGCTCTCTCGCTCGTTCGCTTGTTCGCTGCTGTCTGCTGCCAGTTGAGTTGAGACAGGATTCAGTCTTTTTTTTTAGTTTTTCTTTTACAGCAGATGCTGCTGCTGCTGTTGCTGTTGCAGTTGCTGCTTATATTTAGCACAATATGTTTTTGTTGTTGCTGTTGTTGTTGTAGAAAAGAAGAAGAGCCGCTGGCACGACGGCACAAGTCACTCAGCCGCAACGAGAAAATCGTGCGAGCGTTTAATACTACAAGTATCTTTAGGTTTGAAGTTGAAGCTGTGGCATGCAACACAACTAAGCATTGTCTATGGCTCTGCTGCTGCTGCTGCTGCTGATGCGGCTGCTGTCGCTGCCTGCTGTGTATATTTATATGCTAAATGAGGGTTCAAAATGCAACGGCAACTGCTGCACAAGGCTGACTACTGCATGCTGCATACATTGCAACTGCAACTGTAAATGTCTGCGGGCTTTAGCAACATCTCCCTCCTTCTATATCTCTGCCCCCCCTTTTTTGTAGACTCTCCCTTAATGCTGCGCCCTATCTTTGCAAAATCTTTTTTGTTGTACAAGTTTTGACAACATTTTGCCACCCTCCGCAATTCGTTTGCTCTGCGGCATTGCTTTGATTTGCTTGCTGCACATGCTGCTGGTATTGCTTCTGCTGCAAGCTTATGTTACTTACATAGCACTTACAACAAGCTACTCAAGCTTGCCACAATTTGTAGCCACAATTTGTGCAGATTTTCTCTCTATGTTTCTGTCTGTCTTTATGTCTGTTGCCATTGACAGTGTTAATTAACAATTGTTCGAAATCAACGTTAATCGGTTTTTGTATATTGAGACAGCAACAAAAAACATTTTCTGTGTCTGTTGCACTTTGCATAATTTGTGGCAAAGTCAAGTTCGATTGTGTCTGTGTGGCATGACTTTGGTTTTAGCTCATCATAGATGTAATCAGAGTTTTATTAATTGTCTTTTAACATTTCTTAAGTTTGCACTGCAACAATAGATAAATAGAAACGAAATTATGAAATTTGGCAACAGCGCAAAAGTTATTTAAATTGTAGCTATGAAAATTTTTTTAAGCAATTTGGCAGTAGCATAAATTGCAACGGAAACTTGGCAACAATGTAAATTGTAAGTGTAATTTGGCAACAGTGTAAATTACAAGTGAAACTTGGCAACAGTGTAAATTACAAGTGAAATTTGGCAACATTGCAAACTTATGTAATTTGTGCAACTATGAAATTTGTTAACAGCGTAAATTTTAACAGAAATTTTGGCAACAGCGTAAGACAAGTCGTAACTGAAATTTGGCAACAGCGCAAAAACTGTCTTTAATCAAAGTTGTAAGCTCTTGAGTGGCCACTCGAAATCCTTTTGCCGTTGTCTTAAGAGACAAAGTTTTGCAAGTCAAGTGCTGGTGTCCTTTCCTCTCTCTCTCTATCTCTATCTCTCTCACTCTCTCTGGCTTTCTTCTCTCTCTCTCTCTCTGTCACTTTGCGTGTCCCTGTTGGTTTTGCTCAAAATGCTGATGCTCTTAACATATTTTGCTAACCTCAATGAATGCCACAATCAAATTCTGCCGCATTGCCGATTAAAATTCCATTACCTGGCCGTTCGCCAGCAGTTGCGGCAAAAGCTTGTGGGCTGCGACTGCGACTTCGACTGCGACTGCGACTGCGACTGCTGCTGCTGCTGCATCATTGTGCTTGCCACACTAAACGCTTTTGACATTTCAATTAAAATTCTACAAAGTCTCGTCTAGTTTCTGCAACATCTTTTGCTGCATGCATTGACGTCGCCGTCGTCTTCGTTGTCATTGTTAAATATTTGCCAAATGTATTTGTGAAGCAAATGGTTCAGTGAGTGGCGCCACCGTCTGGCAATGTTGCATGTTGATGATGATAATGATGACGATGATGATGAGAGTTTCATGGGCCGTCACTTTGCTTCGTGTACTTTTGTTCTGTCAACGAGCTAATTAGACAGACGCGTTAATTGTGGCACTTTCAAATGGTGGCAGTTGCAACTTGCTGCGTGTAGTTCTTTGCCACTGTGGCAACGACTGTTGTAGTGGCAGAGGCTGCTGTAGCTGTAGCTGTCGCTGTCGCTGTGTGGCAGTTGTGCGGTCTTTGAGTCATCAACATTCTGGCTGCAAGCTGCTGTTCTAGATGAATGCCACGCCTTTAATGTGGCATGTTGCATCTAGATTCAGTTTACACTGTGAGCAAATATCAAAGCACGTTGCATATGAAATTTTAACATTTTTTTGCACATATATTTCTCTCAGTGTAGTGATTGCTGCTTATCTGTTGCTGTTACTGCTGCTGCTGTTGTTGTTGTTGCTGCTGCTGCTGTTTCTACTGCTGCTGTCTCGTGTCTGCTGTCTCTGCTAATGTCCTATGACAAATGAGCAGCCGCAAAGCTTGTTGCAATTGCAACAATGCAAGTTTGCCTCGTTGCCTTGTTGCTGCTGCTGCTGCTGCTGTTGCTGTTACTGCTGCTGCAACTCAACTTCAGCTGTTTCCATTTGCTTTGTCAGTTTTCTCTATTCAACTAATGTTGTTGTTGGTGTTGTTGTTGTCATTGTTATTGTTGCATTTTAAGCCGCTGACATTTGTCTAGCCTGTGCATGCAGCAGCATGCGGCATGCGGCATGCGGCAGTATCTTGGAGGCGTTCACAATGAGTCTGATCTGGATTTTGTGGACACACCCAGAAGGCAACAATGAGCTATGCCACCTGCCTGCAGCATGTCTTATGACGCAGCCTCTGCAATGTCTTATATTCGACTCATATCGCTGCCTCTGCTGCAGTCTCTGCTGCTGCTGCTTGCGCTGTTGCGCTGCCACTGTTTGACATGCTGCATTTTTTATTACGTTTTAAAAATAATTTCAATTTTCATATTGTTTTTTCTTCTTTCCTGTTTCCTTTTTTTGCATTTTGAGTCAGCAGCAGCAGCAGCAACAACAACAACAACAGCAGCAGATTCTCATTGTCAATTGTCATTATTGATGCATGATCTTGATTTCCGTACAACAACAACAACGTGCACAGTGAACGCATGACAAAAGCCTGCTTCCATCTCCGCCTGCACCTCTCTGTTTGTCTCTATCTCTGTCTTTCTCTCGTTTGCTTGGGGCGCCTCTTTGTGCTGTTGCCTTGGCGCCTTGTGTCGACTCAGCGTCAGTTGAAGATTTGCAATGTGAATAACACAAAATGTGGGGAGAGGAGTAATAACAGTAGTAAGTGCGGGGTGGAAAGAGAGGGAGTGGGCGACATGAACAACAACAGCAGCAGCAGCAGTAGTAGTGCTGATTGTAGAGAGAGAGAGGAGTGACAATATATAGAAAGAGAAAGAAAGGGAGACTGCGCTTTGTTGCCAATTTTCAATGAGCTTCAGCTGCGAATTGTTGACAACAATTGTTACGTTTGCCAAGATGACTTTGACTCTGACTTTTGCTGCTGCTGTTGCTGTTATTGTTGTTATTGTTGCTACTACTGCTGCAGCATATATTGTTGTTAAAAGTTTACATAAAATGCCACACATGTTGTCGATGGTTGTCGTTGCCTCCGCTGTCATCGTTTTCGTCGATGCCAAATGCCAATGTAAACTTTTTCGCTATTGTGCAAAATTGAAATATGGCAACAATGCAAGAAAGCAAGAAAGAGTGAGAGAGAGAGAGAGAGAGAAAAGAACAAAACATAAATAAAATAAATGTTATAAAAAAATAATTGACATTAAAAATGAAATGCAGGCAGAATAAATGAAATAAAAATTATAAATAAAATATTTAAGAAAAAAAAAAATTACGAAAAATGTTTAAATAATTATTAAAAAATATTAAATATGAAGAAATATATAAAAACAATATTTATACACATATATATAAAAAAAATATATAAATATAGTGAAAGTATAAATTACAAAAATAAATAAAAATTATAAATAAAATATTTAAGAAAAAAAAAAATTACGAAAAATGTTTAAATAATTATTAAAAAAAATTAAATATGAAGAAATATATAAAAACAATATTTATACACATATATATAAAAAAAATATATAAATATAGTGATATTATAAACTACAAAAATAATTAAAAATTATAAATAAAATATTTAAGAAAAAAAAATTACGAAAAATGTTTAAATAATTATTAAAAAATCTAAAATATGAAAAAATATAAAAACAAAGGCAAAATATATAAAAAAATATATATAAATGTAGAGAAAGTATAATATACAAAAAAAAAAAAATATATAAATATAAAAATAATCGGGAAAAAAATTTGTATGATTAATTTAAGAAATATTTGAATTTGTATTTCTAATGCACTTAATGTACAACTGTGATTCAAACAATTTGTTATTCAAAAACAGAAAATTTTACGTAATTAATGAAGTTACTCACAAAATAAATCATGAGAGGAAACACTTAAACATTAAGAACGATTATAGAAGCATTAAGTGCTTGCAACAAAGAGAGCGAAACGCATAACAATTTTAAAAGCAGGTGCAAACTATTTGCGGCACACAGTCACAGTCCCAAAAATAACAAAAACAACAAAAAAAATGTGCAGAAAACGATTTTTTGAAGATTCATTAGAAAAATAGAACAAAAAAAAAACAAGGATTTCAACTTAGCTTCACTTCACATCCAATTTTCCATCTCTAGGGATTGTACTCAAATTACAAGTGCTCATTGTTAATATTAGGGGTTGCTGTAATGGTTTTCTTTTTCTCAGGCTTTGTATTTATCTTTGTCTTTTGTCAATCTCTGTCTCCCTAGTATTATTTTGAAAGTACCTGCAGCAGGACACTTGCAGCTGCTGCTGCTGCTGCACGTCTGCAGATCCTGTTGTAGATCTTTTTTTTTTTTTCGCTTATTGATTTTTCATACATGTCACAGATCGATTGGGCTCCCTCTCTCTCTCCTACTGCTTATCTCAGTGCATTTTGGTGTGCCTTGAGTTTTTGGGGACTCTTTGTAAAGACAAGCAGATGTTCTGATATAATAGTGGGACGTTGACCCTGAGGGGTTAAGAGACAGCAATTGCGTGCTACAATAACAAGAATGAATGCAATGAATGTGCCATGTGCAACTTTGTATACTCTAGATATGGTAGAATGATGGATGATATTGATTTGGATAAAACATAGGATATATGTAGATGGGGGAGAAAAGATACAAATTTTGGAAAGAGATATGACACATATTTGGATAAAGTTAGTAGACGAATTTGTGTAAATTTATGTTACAAATTTTGGATAAACTTATGATACAGATTTTGGATGAAGCTATAATAAAAATTTTGCATAAGACAGATTTGGATAAAGATATGATACAGATATATGTTTTACAAAATGATGGATGGATATTGCTTTGGATAAAACATAGGATATATGTAGATGGGGGAGAAAAGATACAAATTTTGGATAAAGATACATATGGCACACATTTGGATAGAGTTAGGAGACGAATTTGTGTAAAGTTATGATACAAATTTTGGATAAACTTATGATACAGATTTTGGATGAAGCTATAATAAAAATTTTGCATAAGAAAAATTTGGATAAAGCTATGATACAGATATATGATTTACATGCTTAGCAACATTTTCTTATATAGTTAGCAAACGTCATTCCAGAATTCATCTCCCTTTAGAGAAAGAGTATATTATTTTATTGTTTTTGTTTTATAAAAAGGATGAGCATGCATGTTAATATTGACGCAAGGTGGAGCTTTTTTTTTTTGTGAGCGCAGAGCGAGAGAGACGGGAGCAAGCTGAGGGAAACTGGCACTGGCTCTACAAACTGCTGCGACTGCAAACTGCAACTGAGAGGCCGTTGTTCGTCGTCTGCCTTACTCTGCTGTCCTCTTGTTCTCCTGTCCCCTGGTCCTCTGCCGTCTCTCAAAGAGAACCTGGAACTTTGCCTCGCAGTTCGGTTAGCCAATTTATTAACGAATTTTTCAACGCAAGCAACAACCAGACGACCGACAACATTGTCGTTGTTGTTGTTGTTGTTGCTGGCACGCATGCGCAGCGGCGGCAACGTTCATTGCACCCAAAACAAAAAAAAAAGTACAAAAAAAAAAAAAAAATTGAAAATAAAATAAAAAGAACAAAAAAGAAGAATGAAATTTTTCGTTAGGTTTCTTTTTTATTGTTGTTGTTGTTGTTGTTGCCTTTGCCGTTGTTGTAGTTCTTGTTGTTGTTGTATTTTTACGACAACGACTGAGAACCGGATGGTCTGGCATTGCCCCAACTCCTTCTGCTCTTGTATTTGTGGCAGCGTGGTAGGGGGAAGGGCGGTGGTCAAACTGAAGTATAGTGAGCAGCATGAGGATTGTTGTGGTTGAGCGAGAGAGACAGACAGAGAGTGAAAGAGAGAGAGAGGGGTAGGGCAGGGGGTTACTATGGCCAAGGGGGTCGTCAAACATTGACCGATGCGGCGGCTTATGGCCATTGCGAGGCGTTCGCAATGTGCAGTTTTTGTTGTTGTTATTGTTTTGCCTTGCATTTTTTTTTTTTTTTTATTTTTTTTATTTTGTAGTTGTTGCAAGTAGTTGCTGTTATTGTTGTTGCTGCTGCTGCTGCAGTTGTTGCCTTGCGGGAGCTCTCCAACCTATCCCAAGTTGAGTTTTGACACGCATCAGGCAATGGGATGCGGATGCGCTGCCGCTGAAGCTAGCAGTAAGCAGTACTCTATGTGTGTGTGTGTTGTGCAAGTGTGTGTGTGTGTGTGTGTTGGTTATATGTGCCCATCCCCAGCGCAGTTTAAATATTTTTAATTGAACTTTTGCCTCCAGACAACGTGCAACGTGCGCACCACCAGTCGCAACAACGTGCAACGCATCAAGCATTGTACACATGCAGCAGACAACAGTAGACAACAATAACAACAATAACAACAATAACAACAATAACAACAACAACAGAAGCAACAACTATAAGCATTAACTTTGTTTCTACAATGTCGAAAAACCGCAAGGGGGCTAAACTTATTGATAGACTCATAGGACTCAGGGATGGCAAAGAATAAGCGGAATTTAGTTCTTTGCCTTCTCTTGCATTTGCTTTTATATTGTGGGGAGTGGTTCTTGCGGTTATTGATTAGATAGATATCAGACAACAACAACAATAACAACAAACACACGCAACTTTAAAGGAAAATCACATGCATTGCAGTGGCTCCATCTAGCGCCAAGGGGCAGCGCTCGCCTTATGCCCTTTATGAAGAATTATACAGTTAGACAGTTATAACATTATAATTTGCTTGTATTACGTTGTATCAGAAGGCGATTGAAGACTGCAGCTAATTATATAAAATGTGTGAATGAAAGAGTTGGAAATTGACTTGTGGGAGGGAAGAAAATTTGCTGTCAATTTGTAAAATAAATATCTATACAATATATATTTAATTCAATCAAACTAACGATATATTCTCTTTCTCTTCTTACATTCTCGTTACAGGTAAGTTGACCCAAAAAAAAAAATATATAACAGAAAACTATTGATTCTTGCGTAAGTATAAAAAAAAAAAAGAAAGAAACACGAAACTGAAAAGTTGCCACCTACAAAATGAACGCAATGTTGTTATTAGAGAATCGAAGAATCACTTTAATTATATATATATATATATAGAGTATGACTAATTAATATAAATAGTGAGTCCGAGTACCGAGTCCTCTAGCTGTTGAGTGTCTGACGACTCCGACCCGCATACAATACGTTGCGGGGGTGGGCAAAGTTTTTTTTTTTTTGTAGATATGGGGGCCAATCAATGGGATATAACGTTATACACGACGGACACGAAAAAAGAAACATGCACAATAACAACTTGGCGCATAAAACAAACGCAGTTGAATGAACAAGCAACAACAACAACAATAGGAACAATAACAACAACGAAAAAATAAAATGCATTAAAATTTCAATAAAAATGCGTTATAAAATAAATGTTGAAAAATTCTATATACCAAATGGAGAAGGAAAAATAAGCAGCAATAGCAGGGGAAGTAAAAGAAAGAGTGGTAGAGGAAGGGGGGAGAGGAGACGATATGTGGGTAGCGAGAGAGAGAGAGAGAGCGAGAGAGAGAGAGAATATCACATCTTTTTATAGAGCTCAGTCAAAGTGTCGACAAAGTGCTTTGTGTGTGTGTGTGTGTGTGTACTGGGCGTGTGTGGCAGAAGGTGCTGGGGCCAAAAACAAGGGTCAAAATGCAGCAAGAGAGCAACAACAACAAAAACAACAATAACAACGGCAACAGCAACACATCAAATTGACACGCATATGTGAAGAGGGTGCAGCTAGTGGGGTTAGGGGTTAGTTATACTGAGAATGAGCGCGACAAGCCGAGAGAGAGAGGGAGAGATACAGATAGCAGCAAGATGATGAGCAAAAGAAAGAGAGAGAGAGAGAGATACATAGAGCATTGGAATGCATGTGGAAGTGCAGTAAAAATAGCAAACAATGCGAGTCATCGGCAAATCAATAAAGAAAGTAATTTGAAACGTGCAACAGCAGCAGCAACGGCAGCAGCAGCAATGGCAATGGCAGGCAAAAGGATAGAGAAATACAAACTGACTCAGACCTCAAACTTATATATTCCCAACTCTCAATGCCCCCCTACCCCCCCTCCCCCTCCACCCATACAATCTATCTGACTAATATACACAGTTGAAGCAAAGGCAGCTACTCGGCTCCATTGAGTGTCCAGTCAGTTTTCATGTCCAGGCCAAAAGGCAATTTATCTAATGGTAATATTGTATGGGCTATAAAATAATATTGGCTAAAGGCGAGCCAAGCGGCAAAGTGGTAAGCACATTGAACCAACAAGAGAGAGAAAGAGAGAGAGAGAGAGACAGCAATAGAGAGAGAGAGAGTGAGAGAAGAGAGCGGGCGAAGAAGGTGTTGGTTCAACTATTTTTAGGCGAGGCAAATAACCAACACTATGGAATTTTAAGTTAACCATATAATGTAGGCTCTTCTCTCTGCTCTCTCATTCTCTCTCTCTCTTTCTCTCTTCATTCTCAACTTGCTGTTGCATAGTTACAGCAAATTGTTGATGTTGTTGTTATTGTTGTTATTGCTGGTGTTGGCCGTAATTAAAAAACGGCTACAAGTGTGCAATAAAAAATGGCCAAACAAACACCTCAACTCAACATAGTTCAAAGTTGTGTGTGAATGAACTTTTAAGCGGCAGTATATAATTTTATATGCTGTAAAAATTTAAAGGATTTTTTTTTTATTTAGAATGACAAGTATATAAAAAATTTAAATAATTAAAAATAAAATAAAAATAACATCAATAATTAAATTAAATTAATAATAAAATAAAAAAAAAATAATAATAAAATAAAAAAATAATAATAAAATAAAAAAAATAATAATAAAATAAAAAAAAAATAATAAAATACAAAAAAATAATAATAAAATAAAAAAAATAATAATAAAATAAAAAAAATATTAATAAAATAAAAAAAATAATAAAAGGAAAATAATTGTAAATTAAATATAAAAATAAAAATTAAAATTAATAATAAAATAAAAATAATAATAAATAAAAAATAATAATAAATAGAAAATTAATAATAATAATAAAATAAAAATAATAATAATAAAATAAAAATAATAATAATAAAATAAAATAAAAATATTAATAAAATAAAAGTTATAATAAATTAAAAACATTAATAAAAAATAAAATTAATAATAAATTAAAAACATTAATAAAAAATAAAATTAATAATAAATTAAAAACATTAATAAAAAATCAAATTAATAATAAAATAACAATAAAACAAAAATAATAATAAAATAACAATAAAACAAAAATAATAATAAAATAAATAAAAAATAATAAAATCAAATTAACAATAAAATTAAAATATTAATATTTTTTTTTTATGTATATAAATTTTCATATATTTTTCAAGCTTCAATAAATTATAAATTCCCTTGAAATTTTCCACAGCCAGAGAAAGTTTTCTACTGTACTGTGTACAAAAATAATAATAATAATAAAAAAGAAAAGAAATTGAAATCCGCGTAATGTAATAAATCTATCAGTATCGAGTTCTATTCCCTTGACATAAATCACAAACATTTATTTTGCTTCGTTTGTTCGTTTGTTCGTTCATATAATATATTAAAGTTGTAGAATTATTTATATGGGAAAAATGCCGAAAGATAAATGTGGGAAGTGTGGAAATGCTAGAAGGGAAAGAATGAAAATGTATCGGGTATGGAAATAAGAGATATGAAAATCTTACTAGCTTCAAGTTGTTTGTCTTGTCTGTCGCTGTTGTAGCTGTTGTTGTTGTTGTTGTTTTCCCTAGTTTTTCCCCTGTTTGATATTTTGCTAAATTTAAATGCCCCTCGGCACGGCAGCAGCAATCAGAATCAGGCATCAGGCATCGAGCATTGAAAAACAACGACATTGATTTGTCAGCAACTTCATTCGGCACGATCTTTTTCTTCTTTTCCGCTTTGCTCTTTTGCTCATATTTATACTCTTGACTCATTCATCGTCATCATCATTATCATTTCGAATAACATCATTATGTTCTTCTCTTCTCTCTTTCTTTATTCTATATGTTGACTTTTCTCATCTGCTAACAGTCTGCCGCTATTATTGCTGATGTTGTTGTTGTTGATATTTGTTGTATTTATCCAGCTGTTAATTGTTGGAAAAGCAAGACAAGTCGCGTTCTCTTGTGCACATATTTTCACTTTGGGGGCAGATTTTAACTATTTTTATATATATATCTATCATGCAAGCGGTATGTTGTTGTATGAGTCAATGTATGCCATATGTGTTTAGTTCTTCTCAGATCACATTGAGTTTGATGACCTTCAATAGGCAAACAGCGAGTCGCTTAGGGAGAGTAGAACAGAGAGAGAGAGAGAGAGAGGAGATAAACGCACTCAATTGTGTAAACAAAATATTTGTCTCGTAAGTTCTTCTATAATACAGTTGTGATACGTTAAATAGAACTCAAATTTCTTTTGCTGCCGATAAACATCAATCGCAGAACAACAACAAACAAAACTGTGAAAAAAAAGTAAAAGACATTGAAAATTTTCCACTCAACATTTTCGACAATTTTTTTTTTCAGCCTACCAAAAAAAAAAAAAAAATAATAATAATAATACCAAATTTTTTGATTAATTTTTAAGCCGCAAAAACAACAGAAACAAGAACAACTATAAGAAAAGACGAGCAACAATATAGTTTTCTTTGCTGTCGCTTTTCTTTTGTTTTATCAACATCCCTAAGCACCCCACCTCCCGCTGTGTGTCTATTGTTACCTGCTGCTGTGCGCGCAAATTTTCTTTTCTTTTCAATTTTTTTCTTCTTTTTTTTTTTCTCGCTAGTCCTGTATGACTCAGCACTGTGCAGCGGGTTGTGTGGGCGTGTCTCTTTTTGCAACTGCAGTTCCATTGCTCTAGGCATAAGCAATGACAGTAGAAGAAGCAGTGCCAAGTTGTGGCGTGGGAAAGATGAGAATAGCGAAGGGGGGGGAAGCAAAGGATGTGCGGCGGATGTCCTGTTGTCTTTGCCAAGCAATTTGCAGTCAACGCGCAGCTCATTTCGCCTCTTTTTTTTTTTTTTTTTTGTCTTTCAATCTCGCGACTTTTTCTCACTTCACATCGCTGCTGCTGCTGCTCTGTTGTTGTTGACGTTGCTCTTCTTCATTTTCTACATTTCTCTAGAGAACTTTTGACTTGTAGAGCAAAAAAAAAAGGGAAAGAATGAAAGAAAAAGAAAAAAAACTTTTTGCGCATTTCTATCAGAAATTTTTATATATAGTATATCGGACTTTTGCCAAGCTGAAGAGAGAGAGAGAGAGAGAGAGAGAGAGGAGAAACTTGCCGTGTTATGTTAGCCACAAAGTAGGCGTTAGGGCGTGGTCAATTGTTTCTGCTTTCTGGCTCAGCACACACACACTTATACACACACACATACATAGAGCCAGCGAGCAAACTCATCTCGAAAACTCATTAAACAAAGTACACACACTCAAGCTTTGACTTTAGCTTCTCATGCTGCTTGTTGTTATTGCTGCTGCTGTTGTTGTTGTTGTTGTTGTTGTTGTTGTTGTTGTTGTTGTTGTTGTTGTTGTTGTTGTACTTATTACTGCTATAATGCTAGAAAAGTTTAAGCTTCATTCATTCTTTGTTCTCTTTCCGCACTTTGCTTACACCTTTTGACTTTGGCATTTTATGCATTGTTGTTGTTGTTGCTTTCACACCTTTTGTATGTTGCTTCCATATATATTTTTCTATGGCTTAGTAAATATGTTTGAAAATGAAATTTGCATACTTAAAAGTGCTTAAAAAAAAGAGAAATACCAACATAGACAAGCATATACATGCTCACACATAGAGCACTTGCGCGGCTTTAATTGTGCGAGAGGCACAATATGAACAAAAAATGTAGCACAATTTTCAGCGCAGCAAACTTTTGTCGTTTTTTTTTTTTTGCTTGTTTTGTTTTGTTTGTTTGCTGTTGCTCTTATAGTTTTGCTGTGTTGCACGCATGTTGTATGTGCCACAGAATCACATAGCTGCCCTTGGGGGAGGTGTATAAGGTTTTAAAGTGATACCTTGTGTCGTAGCTTGCATTCAAAAACTTTTACACATAACTCACATGAAACTTCTATGTTATGCGCGACGCTCTCTCTCTCTGTCTCTGTCTCTGTCTCTGGAGAAGCATAAGTTGTTTGTTATTTTACAGAGGTTACTTTGGCACTCTTTATGTGTTTTTCTGTCTCTATTTCTCTCTCTTTTATTTGCTGCTATTGCTGCTGCTGTTCCACTTTTCTTGTTTAGCCATTTCAATTACCTTTGGCTAAAGTAAAAGAATTCCTAGAAATGCTGCTAGAATTGTCACAACAATTTTTAAAGTAAATCGCAAAAACTTTTCATTTGTTTTTTCTTTTTTTTCTCTCGTTCTCGTTCTCTTTCTCTAACTCTAACTCTGACTGTGTGTGTGTCTGTGTGTAATTGCCACACCCACACAGCTGTGCTTGAGCAGGCCCCCCCCCCCTCCCCATTACCTCCACAGTCCTTCCTTTGCTTGTCACTGTCTGTCGTATGTATATAAAAATTATGCACATAAATTCAAACGCTGCTTTTCCAAGTCGTAAAGTTTTCTGCAACGTTTCGTTTGCTACCCGCATTCAGTAATCTTTTTTTTTTTTGCTTTTGTTTTATTTTATTTTTATTTTGGTTTTTTTCACTTCATGTTGTTTTCCTTACGGGCATTGTTTCTCTGACGCCGCTGCTGCTGCTGCTGCTACTGCTGGTGGTGGTGCTACTGCAGCTAACTGCTTACTGCTTACTCATTGCTGGGGCACATTTGAAAACGCCTTTTGTCGGATTTTTCCAAACGTCATGTTTTTATTTTTTGTATTTTATTTTCTTTTTTTTTGTTTGGCTTCTATTTATTTTTCTTTTTTGTAAATAAATTACTTGAACTTTATGCAAAAAAAAATAATAAAAAACAAAAACAAATTGCAAAAAAAAAAAAATGAAATGTAAAAAACATTTTATCGTTGTGGTTGTTGTGGTCTTGGTGGCTGTGGGCGTGGCTTTTCTCTAGTTTTTTACAATTTTATGCAATTTAATTTTTGCAAAATAGAAATAGAAAATTTTATACTATAAATTAGTTGAGAGTTGATCAAGTGAGAAAAGGGAGACGACAGTAGTCAAGGAAAAGGCAATTGAAAAAGTAAGAGAGAGAGAGAGAGAGAGAGAAAGAGAGAAAGCATGTTTTGCGGCTTTTCGTTGAAAATGTTTGAAAACTTGCCCAAAAAATATACGCAAATTAGTTAAGCGAGAAAATGTGTAACAAATTGTGGCTTGATGTTAACTTTTCTCATATGTGGCACAAACACACACACACACACATACAGACGCACGCACATAAAAATAAAGAAAAACAAAAATCGACTGAAAGAGAGACGAGACAGTGGGGAAAATGTGAAAAACTTTTAATTGGTTTTCTTTCTTTTTTTTTTTCCTGCGATGAGAACTAATTGCAAGAAAGAAAGAATAAAATCTTAAAGTTCATTTATTAGAAATTAATAAAAACAAAAAGAGAAAGGAAGAGAGGAAGAGAAGAAAAAAAAATGATGTTAAAAAAAAATAATTAGCTAATAAAAGTTAAGAACAAAATGTGCAAATTATAGTATGCTATATATATATGTATATATAATGCTATATAGTTAGTTATGATCTAAACAAAAACTTAAATCTTACATAGCTGCTGCTGCCACTGCTGCTGCTGCAGCTGCTGCTGTTGCTGATTCTTATGTATATATATGTATATATGCATGTATAAAGGAAACTTTAGAAAGCCACAGAGAGTGCTTAACATGCTGCACAACGTGCTTATTCTCTCTCTCTCTCTCTCTCTCTCTCTATGTCTGTCTCTCTCTTTCTCTTTAGCTGTAGTCAACTTGATTAAGATCATAATCGTTAAAATTACTTGAGCGCAACTATTTTACGAGCGAATTACTATTTTTATTACTTATGCAGCCCAAGTCTCAGTCGACAAGTTCAGTGTGTTTCAGCGCCTTGTGCGAAATTATATATGCAATTTCTTTGGTCAGGTCTTAACTCTACTTCTTCTACTTCTCCTTCTGCTTCTTCTTCTTCGACTCCTCTCAAACTCCATCCCCCCGCCCTTGCGCTTTATGTCTTTGGGCAACCCTAGTTCATTCTCTCTCTTTCTCTTGCCTGTTCTCTTTCTCTCTCTTATTGGGTTGTAACTTTTATGAGTCCACATTGCAATCGTTGTTGCTGTTGCTTTTGTTGCTGCTGCTGTTGTCGCTCCTGCTGTTGTTGTTGTTACTGCCAGCTAAAATTTATGCCGCTCGAGTAGTTGCTAGATTACGCAGCTCTGACAAGGCGTCATGAAGGCGGAGGGCGGTGCCATTTAGCTCTGAGGTGGCAAAAGGAAGAACTTAAAAAAAGGGCTGCTCCGTACTGCTAGCTAGCAGTACGTTTTGCCCCAAAAGCTTGGCAAAAGGCAACTTCCGGCTGCCTGACTTTAGCTGAGATTCGTTCTCCACTCCGCTTACCGTTCACTCATCCTTTTGCGCTGCCTGTCTGGCAACTTGTGTTTTGTTTAATTTCCATCGTCCTGGCTTTTCCTCCCACTTTAAAAAAAAAAATATGTGAAAAGCAATAGACGCTACTTTTCACAAGGGGACGACGGCGATTATTTAACGTTTTTTTTTTTTTTTCTTTTGCTTTGTTTGCTCAATGAAATTTTGTGTGGCGGCAGATAAGAGCTTAACGGAAAGAAAAGTCTGTGAAATTTTATATGAATAAATATGTAACAAAAATGCAGAGGAAGCTTACAAATTTCAAATATATTTTGAAAAAAAAAAAAAATATTAAAAATAAAATAAAGCAAAAATGTTTAAAATATTTTCATAAAATATAAAAAAATATATAATATATAAAAAAATAATATAAAAAAAATATAATATAAAAAAAAAAATATATAAAAAAATATATAAAAAAAATATGTAAAAAAAATATTTAAAAAATATTTCACATCCCCGTGGAAATTATTATGCTCAGCGCGCTTGCTTTAAATTGTTATTAATTATTTATTATTATTATTATTGTAATTTTAAGCATCACTTAAATAAAATTCAATGTTGTTGCACGTTCGTTATTTTTGTTGAATGCCCCAAAGAGCCGAGTCGTAAAGCGCTTAAAACTAGGCAACACAAATTTAGTTTTGTTTGCACGCAAACAACAACAAAAGCAACAGCAACAACAACAACAGCACAATCACAAATTTTTAGTGCACACACATGGCGTATGCGTAACGTGAAATTAGCTCGCGCAGTCAGAGTGTGGATGCTGCCAAAAAAAAAAAAAAAAAAAAAATGGGCAGCCAAATGACTGAACGAAAGGTGGATAAGGGCAGTCAAGCAGGCGTGGCATTGGTCTGGGGGTCGCACAAAGGACAAACAACAACAAGAACAAGACAGCAATAGTAGCAAAAGACGCTGCTGAAAATGCGAACAGAAAATGAAGGTTGCAGGATGACGATGGGAAATAAGCGGTAACGATGTTGGCGGCGCCAGCAGCGCGCGTGCACACGCCATACAGATGAAGGTGGATAGCAGCAAAATAAATGGGCAAAGAAGTAGAAAGAGACACAGAGGGGAGAAAGACAGAGAGAGAGAGCGAGTGTGTCAAGGAGGAAAGGGAGTAAGATCTGTAAAGAAGTGTGAGTGAAGGCAGGCAATAGAGAGGATGGCAGAGCATGTTCGAAATTTAACCGCTTATAACACCCTCATCTCGTACACACGCACGCACACTCACACACACAGAGCACACACACACATACAAATACATATACACAGAACAGCAGACGCACAGCTTACTAATACAGAGACAGAAGCGCGCGCATACAATTTTGCACCCTTCGCTGAGTAGATTTTCATGTTTATTTGTATGTGTCTGCGTGTGTGTGTGTATGAGTCTGTCTGTCTGTGTGTGCGTAAAAGCTATAACGTTGCGTCTGTATATATGTATGCTTGCCTCCTGTATCTGTGTATGTGTGTGTGTATATATTTGTATGTGCCCCTGGACGTAGCAAATTCCCGGGCACACAACACACCGTGCACAGACTGAACACAGCAGTAGCAGTAGCAGCAGCAGGCAGCAAGAAGCAGCAGCAGCAGCCCAAGCGCAATCCAAGTCAGAGTTTCTCAGCTTCAGCTTTGAGCTTCAGAATCTTGTGTTCTGCTTCTCCCTTTGCAGCACACTCCTTCCTGCTCTCTTTGCTGCTGGCTTTTGGCAAAGTGCCTTTTCACCGATTTTGCTGCTTCGATTTCTTTCTTTCGTTTTTCTTCTTTTTTTTCATGAGTCGCTGTGGCGATTTGTTGTTATTGTATTACTTTTAGCTATTGTACGTGTTGTGCTCTGGCGCATTTTCCTACGTTCTTTGCTTTTGCCTGTTGTAAATATTCAATATATATCGTAAATATATATATATATATATATATACCATATATATTATAGATTATGTGTTTGTATTTGTATTTGTATATTCTATTGTTATATTTATGTGTGCATGTGCGTGTTTTTGTATGATGAATTTATTGGATTTTTAGTTGAAACTAGAAAATTATTTGATTTTGCACAACAACAACAACAACAACAAATAAAAAATAAAAGCAAAGAAAACGATGACAAATTCTTGAGCTTGCAAATTGAATAAAAATTTGTAGAAAATTGAAAAAAAAAAGAAAGAAGAGAAATAGTAGAAAAAAAAGCATTGAGATAATTGAAATGTAACGTTTTCTTATTATATTTTATATAATAATAATAATAGTAATAATAATAATAATAATAATAATAACTAATAATTTCAACTAGTTAACGGACATTGCAACAAAATTGTTGACTCTTGATTTTTTTTTTTTTTTTTATCATTGAAATTAAATTTATATTAATTGACGTTAAAAACGCATAGTTACTGTTACTATTAATTATAATTGTACAAATTATAAAACTCTAATTATTTCTAATCATTTTCTACATTTTCTCATTTCTCTATTTTCTGTCTGTTTCTGTTTGTCGTCGTCGTCTCTTTCACTGTACAATTATGCACAACAAGTGCAATTAATTTGTCAACTTTGAAGCTTTAGCTGCATTTTGTCCAGCCAGCCAGGCAGCCTCAGCGCATATGAAATGCAAAAGTATTTACAACATATTTTCCATTGGCTTTAAGTGGACTTGACTTGACTTTCCACAACTCTTGTGTTATCAAAGCTTTTCTATCAACATCATCAGCATCATACTCTTCGTCGTCGTTGTCGTTGTCGTCATCATCCTCATTCTCGTCAACTGCAGCAGCACTTGGCAGCACTTGACAGTGCGCTGTTTGCCAGCTGTCTAAAAACTAAACCTCAACCTCAATTCTCACAGACTCTGCAGCACTACTGACTCTCTTTCTCTATCTCTCTCATATCTCATATTAAAGAAAAAAAAATAAATTTATTTTTTCTGAATTTTATTTTCAGATTTTGCAAGCAGCAAAACTAAACATAAACTTTGCTTGTGATTTTTTTTTTTTTTTTTTTTTTTTTTTAGGGATCTCTTTCTCTCTCTCGCTTTACTTTTCAAATAGAAATCAGAATCCAAACAGTTCATCAGTCCAAACAGTTCATCACAGTCCAATAGTCTCTACTTTACACTGACCAACACTCTATCTGCCTTTGCCTCTGCCTCTGCCTCTCTCACTCTTCATCTCTCTCTCTCTCTCTGTGTGTTAGTCAGTTTGTCATCGTCCTTCAGCGATTTTAGACGTGCTCATGCATATTTACAAAAAAAAAAGAGTCGGCACTGCAGGCAGCAGCGCTAGTGAGCTACAGCAGCAACATTGGCACAACACTTCACCCTATACCCTAAGCCAGCTCAGTCATTCTCCTTCTTCTCTGCCTCCTGCCACTCTCATTTTCCCTTCGGTCCAGCCATGTCAGGCACCGCCTCTGTCCAGCCTCCAGGGACTGATTTTTGTCCTCGCTCTGCGCCTGGCATTGCCGCTGCCTTTGGCTCATGGCTCGTGGCTCAGTGCTCGTTGTATGTGCATAAATTTCAGCGCATTTTAGTCCCGTCTCTTGGCATTTTCCTCCAAATCCTACTTCACTTGCCAACCCTCTCTTTCTCTCTCTCTTCTTCGCATATGTGTGCTTTTTTTTACCCCTTCCCTTACTCTCTTTTCTCTGTCATTCCACTGCCTCTGTTTGCTGTGAATTTTTTTTTTTGCTTTTTAGCCGACAGTTGACTTTCTGCTGCTACTGCTGCTGCTTTGGGGAAATGCGTTGTCGGTCTATAATTTTTTTTTTTCTTTTATTTCATTTGTTGTAGTTTTTGTTTTTTTTTTTATTGAAATTTCTTCTTCTTGGTTTTTTTTTGTTTTTGATTTTTCAACAGCCAGCACTGCGCGCCTCACTTGAGACCATTTTAAGTGTTTGCTGAAAATTTGTTTTTGACATTTTTCTGTTTCCCAAAAATAAAAGAAAACGAAAAATAACCAAAAAAAAAAAAAATTATATTTCATGTGCCCGACGACGATTGCTGTTGCTGTTGCTGCCGTTGCTGCTGCAGTCACTTGAGACTGAGAACAACAAAACTCTGAGAACAGTGCAAAACGAGGGTTGTGTGTGTGAATATGAGGGAATTGTGCGAGATGTTTGAGAGACCAGTGAAAGGCTGCGACTGAAAGCTAACGATTGAAACTGAAGCTATTGTTGTTGTTGTTGTTGCTGTTGCTGTTGCTGTGTAGAGTCTCTGTGTTGTGTATAGAGGTTTACTATGCGGGTACTAGGCATATTTTAAGTGCTAGTTTTATGTGTAAAACAATCGAAATTTCTCTAAAAGCGCGATCACATAACAGTTTATATAGGGGATGCTATAAATTATAAATACACAGAAATTTATTTTACACAGAATTTATTTTTTTTTAGAATAATCTTATCATGTAAAATGTTTTAAGCATATGTTAAAATTTTATAAATTAATATTCAAAACATTTTTAAATAAAAAAAAAATTTCTCTTTTCTATTTTGCAGGTAAGTTTAACATCTATACAAAGAAAAAAAATGAAAAAAAATAATCTAAATCAGAAACTGAGTCAGTCGTTAAAATGAAATGAAATTACGTCATGGATCGTTGATCAAGCAACAAAGATCGTAAGTTAAAGTTGAATATACTCGCAAAAAAATAACAACAACAACAAGAAAAAGAAACTGAAAAACCGCAACGAGATGTCAGTGCAAAGATCTTTACACTGTATTCTTTGCTGTCCAAAACTCTCTTTGTACACTTGGCCTTCGCCCTCGCATGCGTGTAGAACTCATTAAAATTTATATAGCACAGAATTGTTCTACAGCATTTTATAGACAGTATTTGCTTCTTTTTTTTTTATATATATATTGTATATACTAGTACTTCTTCTTAAAGTCTACTCTATCTATCTCACTTACTCACTATATCTATCTCTTTCATTTGGCTTCCCCTTTAAACCGCAATAAAAGTTGTGGGGGAAAAAAAAAAAAACCAAATTAATTTGAGCGCCACATTTTGCTGTCGTTGACTTTTACGCGCTGCTGAACGGCAGCGCTCACTGAACCAACATCAACAGCAAAGAGTAGCAGCAGCACCAGCAGCAGCAGCAATATAGTTAAAAGAGCCAACAACAACAACAACAACAACAGCAATAACTTTAGCCTAGACTCATTTACTAACTTTATCTATGCAAAACTCATCGCCGCCGCCGCTGTCGACGTCGTTCGCATCCGCCAAATCCGCTGAAAATTTATATTGTAATTACAATGCAAAATGTTAATGTCATGCCACGCCCCCTATTTCTCTGTACGCTCTCTCTCTCCTCTCTCTATACATACATTTAGCTTCCTCACTCTTAACGCTCTAATGCCCTTGGCGTTGCACTTTGTCAGCTGCTGCTGGATTTTTTTTATATAATTTTTTTTTTTCGGCAAAAGTTTTTCTTTAGTCAACGACACGCGCGCGCGTTTTAAAACGCCTGAAAAAAAAACGCTAGCGCATCTTTTATGACATGAATTCAATTTAAAAGAGTGCGAAAAATGCTAGTAAAGAAATGCGAGCTGCGCGCTGAGAAGTAAGAAGAGGAGCGAGCGAGAGGAAGATAGGAAGATAAACTTGGGCGCCAACAGGTTTTTAATAAAATTACTTTTAATGTCATATTAAAAAAAAAAGAGAAACAAAAAAAAAAGCAACACTTTTATTATCAAGGTGTGTAATAATAATCCACATGTCTTGCTGTCTTGCTCTCTCTTTCTCTCTCTCTTTCAGTCTCTTTCTTTTACTATTATTATTGTTATTAGTTTTTATTGTTATTGAAATAAGCTTATTTAATTAGTTAACTGCTCAGTTTAATTTGCCGGCCAGAGTCAGAGTGCAGTTCATTCAACCAAAGGCAGCAGCAACAGCAGCTGCTGCTGCTGCTGGTTGTTGACTTATTTCCGCGACTGTATGTGTGTGTGTCTATGACTCTCTGTGCGGGTGTCTGCATAACTTTTGCACCACTTGGCGTATACTTAACATTGCAATTACTTACGTCTTGCATTGCTCGTTTCACATATGCAAACAAAACAAAATAAAAGTCATGCAAAAGTTCAACAATAATTGAAAAAATGAAAAAAGAAGAAAAAAAAAAATTGAAATTACAGCAAAATGTTGATAGAAGTCATAGATACGCTGTGTAGCATAAACTTGACTCTACATAAAAAAAAATATATATATATATATATATATATAGCTGATCTAGTCTAGGCAGCAACTTGCTGCAACTGCAACTCGTTAAGCTTCGTTCAATGTAATTTACTTTAATGCAAAGGTTTTTTTTTTCTTTAACAACTGCGAAAAATTGTGCAACATGAGTTTTTTTTTTTTTGAAAGCGAAAATGCAACATGCTTCAAGTAGTTGCAAACGCGATCGCACGCGCGCCTCGTGCGCTGGCGTACACACACACACACACATTGTAATTTTGCAAGTTGCAGCTGTTTGACAAAGCGTTGAAACGTCATTTGGCAGCGCGTCGTCGTTGTCGTCGTCGTCGTCGTCGTGTGGAGGCAATAGAAAATTATGTTTATGTTTATGCGCGTTAAAGCAGCATTTGAAGTAGTTTAAGGGAAGCTGGAGGAAGGGGGGGCAGGAACGATGCTTGATGAATCAGAGCAGCAGCTAAAGCTACACAACAATGGACACAATTTAACAGTTTTTCAGACGTCTTGTTGTTGCTGTTGTTGAATGCGCCTCTCGTGTCATTATCTTTATCTCTTTGCAGCACTTTGTGGTTTCTTTAATTTTTTTTTTGTCTCGTTTTATTTTTTGTTTTCGGAAGATTGTGTGGTCAAAAAAAACGAAAAATGGAAAAAAAATGTGTGTGTGGTTTTTCATATATTATATATATATTTTTTTTTTTTTGTTGCTGCCTGCTGCTTTTATTTGCCTCTCTGTGGTTTCCACAACACACAGACGCATAACATTTTTAGGTCACACAACTGTCGACGCATTTGTTTGATGGCCAGGCACAAAGCACAGTCAAAGTCTCAGTTCTCAGTCCTCAGTCTCAGTTCACAGTCTTTCAGTCTTCACTCTCAGTCCTCAGTCTACAGTCTACAGTCTATAGTCTGCAGTCTCAGCACAAGCCTATAAATAAGCTTTCAATTGAGCAATTGCCACTCCCTGCTTAACCAGCCTTTCAGCCCTTTCCATTTCCTTTGACAGCTGCCAAATGTGAGCCATTGAGCAAATGATCAAATGTGTTTGTCCCAAAATATAAAATAAACTTCTTTATGCCACCTTCCACACCTTTTGCTGCCTGCTGCCCGCTGCCCTCTATCCGTCACCTTTTGCCCTTTCTGCTGTCTTGTTCTTTTCTTTATGCTTTTGCGTTTACAGCCCTTCGTATCAATCAACGCCTTTTGCTTCTTAAGCCGCTAATTTGTTGAATCGCTTCAATCTTCTCCTACCTCCCCCCCCCCTACGCCTCTGAATTTCTGTTGATTAATTGAATGCTTTTTAGGTTTCGTTTTTCGTTTTTGGTTTTTGTTTTTTTTTTTTTTTTTGTGTGTCGTTTTTATCGTTTTGAATGCAAAGAATTTTCGTAATAAAATGCAAAACGCGCATTGCTGTTGCTGTTGTTGTTGCTCTTGTTGTCATCGTCGTCGTCGTTGAAATTGTTGTTCTTGTTGTTGTTGTTGTTATTGAAGTTGTTGTCAACGTTTTACGTTGCGCTGCGATAAAGAGAAGGAGGTCGAGGCGGGCGGCTGACAAGGGGGCCGCCGTCGCAGCCGCTGCGGAGCTACTAGACAAAACAAGCGAGTAAAAGAGATAAAGAAACAGAGACAGAGAGAGACGAAGCGGCGAAGAGAGAGAGATACACTGAGTTGTCTCGCAAAGTGGGTTAGTGGCACAGACAGTCGCAGTTGACGTCGCCGCCGTCGCTGTTGTTGCTGACTGCAACGTCAGCTGCTGCTGCTGCTGCTGCTGCAGCGTGCGCGACGACTGCATTTGTTGCATGTAATTTATTTACATTTGTGTGCAAAGCGCTTTTTTTGTTGTTGTTGTTTTTGTCATTTTGAACGGTTTTTGTTTTCTTTGTTTGTTTTTATTTTTTATATATTTGTATTTTTTTTTTTTTTTTTGTCTTCTAACATTTTGTTGCAGCTGACAACAAATTTTAACAGCAAATATTTTTGCTTTGACATTTTATACAATTTTTTTTTTCTTCTCTTTATTATTTTTTTTTTTGTTTGCTGTCGTTACGTTTCGTTTTTTTTTTATGAGCTAATATTTGTAGTAGTATTTATTGTTGTTGTTGTTGTTGTAGTCTTTGTTCAAGCTTCAAGGCCACATTTTGATTTTTCTATTCTTTTGAAACCATTTCGCGCGCTCGCTATATATATATGTGTGCGTGTCTGTGTTTGTATGTGTGCTGCCATATAATTAGCCAATATTTATCGTCTTTTGTCAGTTTTGACTTTAAATTTAATTTTGATTTTTCATTTTGAGAATTGAGATTTAAGAATTTAGATTTCAGGTAGGAAGGTGTCAGCTGTTGTTGTTACTGCTGCTACTGCTGCTGTTGCTGCTGCTGCTGCTGCTATTGTTGTTGTTGTTGTTGTTGTTGTTACTGTTTTTGGCTGCTGCTGCTGTTGTTAAGGCGCGGCCTTTATTTAGCTTTTTGTTGTTTTGCTATTTTTAATTAATGTTACAAAAAGTCAAAAATTTGTTTCTTTGCAATTAGTTTTTGTTACTTTTTTTTTTGTATCATTGGGATATGCATCTGTGTCTTAGTCTCAATCTCAGTCTCAGCCTCAATCGCTGTTTTTTTTTTTTGAGTAATTTGCATAAAATTGTAGTTAACACCTTTTAAACGGAATTTTGTAGCTAAATTAATTGGGTTTGGCTTACAGCTATTTTTAGCTAATGTTTGCACAAGTTTGTTTTTTTTTATATAAAATTTTATGAGCAAAAAAATAAATATAGAAAAAAATAGTAAAGCAAGGAAAAATTAATATTAAAAAAATGAAGAAAAAATTGGATAAATATAAAGAAATATTTTATTAAAATAAAGAAAAATTCAAAATAAAAAAAAAATAAAAAATTAAAAAAAAAAATAAAAAATAAAAAAAAAATAAAAAATTAAAAAAAAAATAAAAAATAAAAAAAAAATTAAAAAATTAAAAAAAAAATAAAAAATTAAAAAAAAATAAAAAATTAAAAAAAAATAAAAAATTAAAAAATAAATAAAAAATTAAAAAAAAAATAAAAAATTAAAAAAAAAATAAAAAATTAAAAAAAAAAAAAAAAATAATAATAAAAAAATAAAGAAATTTATAAAAATAAAAAAAAAATATTAAAATATAAAACTAGTAAAAAATATAAATATAAATTATAAATAAAAAAAAAAAATGTAAAAATAAAGAAAAATATAAAAATAAAGAAACTATAAAAATAAAGTAAAATTATGAAAATAAAAAATAAAATTATACAGTGAATATAAAAATAAAGAAAATTATAAATATAAAGAAAAGTATAATAAAAATAAGAAAAATATTTAAAATTATAAATATAAAGAAAAGTATAATAAAAATAAGAAAAATATTTTAAATTATTAAAATTCTTGTAAAAATCTAGGAGAATCTAGTTATTAACATATAAAGTTAGTTATATATGTATGTAAAGTTGGCTTATAGTTACTATGTTCACAAATAATTTATTAACTGCTTTTGTTTTGTTGCTTAATAAGTTATTTCCGCTTTACGTAGCATAGTTAATCGACTTAGTTAACAAATTTATGCAGCATCATTGCTTGCTGATGGGAATGAAAACATTGAACAAGATGAAGAGAAAAGAGAATGAAGTAGAAGAATAAAACTCACACACATACACACACACACACACACAGAGACAAAGAGTATAAACTTGTCTAATACATAAAACAGAAGAAGAATTGTTGTTGGATTTTTCTCATATGCTTTGCTTGTGCCACTTGCTGTATTGTGGCAGCATGGTTAGCTGTGCCTCATACTGTTTCCACTAGCTACATTTATCGCACTCTTTACCTCTCTCTCTCTCTCTCTCTCCCTGTCTCTGTCTCTCTCTTTCTTTCTTTCACTTTGTCTGCTTGTCGACAAGTTGTTTTTGTCTTCATTTTTTTTTTGTTTCTTTTCTTTTTTTTTTTTTTTGGTTGCTGCGTTTTGCGGCGTTGCAATAAAAGTAAGACAAACAAACAGTAAATAAAAAGTACTAAACAAAATAATAAACAAAGTGCAACAAAAGAAGGCCGCATTAGTGCCAGAGGGGGGGCTTATGTGGGAGGAACAAGAAGGCGCAAGAGTTGGAGAAGGCGTAGTACATATTAGGTTGAAGAAGCGCGGCGACTCTTAGACTGACTGCGTGTGCTTTCAAAGTGGTGTGTAGTATGGCTAAGTATGTGTATGTGTGTATGATTGTGTGTGTATGTGTGTGTATATAAACATTCGCCTTAGAGTCGCCACGGCATGCGTTGCAATGTTGCTGCTGGCAGCTAGCTAGCTTCTTGCCGCTGCCGCTTCTACTGCTGCTGCTGCTGCTGCTTCAAATACTTCTGTTTTTCTTTTTCTTTCTACACTTTTCTTTTTACTTTATAATTTTTCCAACTTTTGACCCAGTTTTTATGCGCCTTTGCCAGCTGTTTTTTCTTCTTCTCTTCTTCTTCTCTTTCTTATTTTCTGCTGCCTTTTTTTTTGTTGTTGCTGTTGCCGTTTGTTTTGCTTTATTTTTTGTATTTTTGTTATTTTTATCTGATTTTGAAGCTTTGCTTTTTGGCTTTTCGCAGCATAATTAAAGAACTTTTAAAATGTGCAAAGGAAAAATTACAAAAATTGCAAATAAATAATAAAAATAAAATAAAAATATAAAAAATAAAAAAATAAAATAAAAAAAATAAAATAAAATAAAAAAAATAAAGAATAAAATAAAAATAAAATAAAAAATAAAATAATATTATTATGTGTGTAATGCAATACGTAACATGTTCAGCTCATAAATAAAAGACAGCAACGGCAGCAGCAGCAGCAGCAGCGGCAGCGGCAGCGATAACAACACTTGAGTTCGACTTGTTTTTTGTCTGTCTCTTTCGCTCTTTGTGTGTGTCTCTGGCTGCGCGCACGTTTTTATGTCATGTGCATAAATTGCAAACAAAACTTATGACAGCTTCTCTCAGTTTGCAGTCACTGCCATGCTGGCCCTCGTCCCCTCTTTGCCTCTGCTCTATGTACTAGAACAAGTTGCCAAGCAGCTAAAAGCAGAAGCAAAAGTTGAAGTTAAAGATGAAGATGAAGAAGCAGAACTGAAAGTAGTAGTAGAACTAGCAAAAGTTGACAGAGCGTAGAGGGAGAGGGGAAGAGGAGCGTGCTGTAAGGGGGTAAAATTATTAAGTGCATTAAATGTGGATTAGTGCAAAACAGATTCTTGGCAGATATATGAAATTTATGCATGCATAATGCACATGCATATGTATGAAAGTGACAGAGCGACAGACGAGAGAGAGAGAGAGAGAAAGAGAAGTGAAAACTAATTGCAATTAAAGTGAAAAGTCAACAATTTATAATTGGCTTTTGCAAAGCAGCAGCAGCAGCAGCAAAATTCTGAAGCGTAGAGACGAAAATTTGTAAATAATAAAAGCAAAAATCGAAAAATAAATAGTAAAAAAAATTTTTACACATTAATTTAATTAAATTTTGATATAGAATTTTCTTGTCTATTTGTTGTTATTGTTGTTGTTGTTGCTATTGTGTTTTTTGAATTTTATGTTATTCAGCTGAATTTTGATAGAGACTTGGAAAAGTTATTAAACTTTTCTGATATAATCAAATCTAAAATTACAAAACTCTACAAGCAGCTTCAAGCCACAAAAATGATACCAGGCACGTGCTGCAGTAAAACAGAAGCAGCAACAACAAGTAAAAAATTGCAAAAACAACAAAAACAAGAAAACTTATCAAACAATGCGGTCTCCAGACATTATTGTTGCTGCTGCTGCTGTTATCTTAGCTGACAAGCTGCAAAGCCAATGAGACGTTGGCAGGCAACAGCAGCAGCAACAGCAACGACAGTGGGAAGCAGGTTGTAACCGGGAGTAATGAAGGCGGCTGCGCGCGTCACGTTAGCGATGCAAAAAGTTTTTGCCAACATATGCAAAACTACGTCAAAACTATTCAACGCGAACAAAAGCCAAAAATGTGTATGAGAGAGAGAGAAGGGAAGTGAAATAATAGAATAGAAAAGCAATAGAGACTCTATAGAGCAAGAAGAGCATATAGACGTAGGGGCGGGCAGAGGAGCAGAGAGGGGTAACTGGCAGAGCCAATAATGTAAAATCGCATAACACTTCAAAAACTGTCAAAGAGACTGAAGGACAGACACAGACAATGCGATAGCAGAACTAGAGCATAAGCATGAGCAAGAGAGAGAGAGAGAAAGAGAGAAGAAAGAAAGAGATGATAGAAAAGAGACAAGAAAAGCAATTGCAGTGCTTGTTGTGCGTGGACCAACAGGAAAATCACTTGATATTAATGACACTTGTCGTCATCGTCATCATCAACATCTTTGTTGTTGTGCTCGTCATCATCAACAACAGCAGCGCACAAGCTGAAGTGTTGATAGTAATGGGAGGGGTAGGGAAAGCAAGGTGTGTGTGTGTGTATGTGTATAAGGTCAAAGTTGACGCTGATAACGCATGAAAATTCAGCTGCAGAAATTTCACCTGATGTTGCCAACAGTTTGGATAACGATGGACACACGTACTAACTACGAAAGAAAAAGAGAGCTGAACAAATTGACAGAGAGAGAGAGAGACAGAGAGAAAGCGATAGAGAGTTTAGTAATTGGCCTCAGAAGCTGACAATGCCGCCGCTAGAGTCACATTTGCTTTAACTGCTAATTGAAATGAAATTGAAACGACGGCAACGTAACGTAACGCAACGCAACGCAACGCAATGAAATGAAATGCCACAAAATGTAAACAATCTTATAAATATAATAATAATAATAATAAAAACATAATAAAAGTCGTAACTAAAACTTAAATTATAATTAAATCTATTCAATGCTCTTACCCTGCGGTTATTATCATCTTAAGCAAGGACAGACAGCGACTCAAGCGACAGACAGAACTGACTGTCTAATAGATAATCGAAGATCTGTCTGTTTATGTAGCTGGTTAAACCAGTTCGAATTTTTTTTTTTCTTTTGACGGAAAATTATTATTAATTGTTTTTCGTTTTCCAATCGCAACATAATTTGTCAAAAGGTTGGCAATAAAATTTTAATACCCGGCAGCCATTGAGTATAATGGATATTATGGTTTTTTGTGTGGTTTGAACAATCAAGAAGATTTAAAAATAAAAAAAAATATAAAAAAATAAACTAATAAAAAATAAATTTAAAAAAAAATAAATTAAGAAAAAATAAATTAAAAAAAAAGGAAATTATAAAAAAAAATATAAATATATAAATAAAATATAAATAAATTATAATAAAAATTAATAAATAGGAAAAAAATAAATAAAAATTAATAAATAGAAAAAAAATTAATAAATAGAATAAAAATAAATAAAAATTAATAAATAGAAAAAAAAAATAAATACAAAAATAAATAAATGAAAAATTTTTTTTTATTATATTTGCATTTATTTTTTAATATTTTATTTATACCCGTAACTCTAAATTCGAGCATACTCCACTGCAATTTTCATACTTGTTGTTGTTATTATTTTTTTTTTGTAATATTTTTTATTGTTTTGACTTTTGGCTTTAGTAGCTTCAGGTTCCAACTTCAACTTGAGCGCTGCTTACCAAAGAGCGGCAAAGTTCTGACTTTTGACGACTGTAAACGATTTGGTCTCATGCCCTCAAAGGTTAAACCAAAGTTATGCTTATTGTTTTTGCTGTTGTTGTTGTTGTTGTTGTTCTTTTACTTGAAATGCCATCATAACTTTTTTTTTTTGTTGAAGGGCCATCATAATTAGCGGCATATTTTTATAATGAACCCGCCTCTCATTGCACAGTTGGAAGTGATATTCATGGAGTAGGAAAAACGCTTTGGGTTGTTTTTAAGTCAAGTTAATTTTTTTTCTTTTGATTTTTATTCTATGAAGGTTAAACTTGACAGAATTAGACTTTTAAGCCAAAAGTTGAAAATTAATAACCTTTTTTTTTCGGCTATAAAAAGACTAAGAGAAATAGATATTTATAGCTTTATAATGAGACTTCGCTTAAATGTGATTAACTAAATTTAAAACTAAGTTAAATGAATTTCTTATAAATTGCTTGTACAACATTTTCAATATCTACTTTTAACCTTCAACAAGAAGAATTTTGCCTTCAGAATTTGCTGTATGTGTTTTTGTTTGATCTTATTAGTTGCAACCTTCAGTTGCTACAGTTGCAATTGCGCAACAACCAACGCAAAAGCTTATTTCGTTTACGTTATTTAACACATTTATTGAGAATCAGAGCATAGCTTTACTAGTGGTACATAAGATTAACCTTTCCTCTTTCCCCAGCCATCCTCTTGCGGCTTATGTAGATGTTGAGGTGTTGCTACATCCGTAAGAACTGTGTCTGTGGCAGTCAGTGTCTATATCTGCCTCTCCACCTCGCCGTCTCAGGCTCGTCGTAGTCAACCTCTGCATCTCAGCCAGTGTCTCCTTGTCTGTCGCAGTCAGTGTCTCATACTCCCTCTTAGTCAGTTTCTCCCTCTTTGTCTTTGTCGTAGTCTCCCTCTGCATCTTAGTCAGTGTCTGCTTCTACTTTTTTGCCTCTGTCTCTCCCTCTCTCTCTCTCTCTGTGTGTTAGTCGTTCTATCGTTCTTTCTAGCTATTTATCTTATCTTTTTTTCTTATTTTTTTTTTTATATATATTTTTTTTTTATTCTTCTATTTTATTTGTTTAGTCTTTTTTGTTTTGCATCCAATAACTAAGGCATTTTTATATGTATTTGCTTGCCGCATGGCTGCCTCAGTGGCTCAGTGGCTCATTGAGTTGCAATCTACCTGGTGGCAGTATTGCTGTTGCCGTTGTTGTTGTTCTACTGGCCCTGGCCCGCAATAGCAATGTTGGCCCCTTTTGGCCATTACATCGTTTTGTCAATTACCCTACAAACCTCAACTGCCTGCAACTGCCCTGCCTGCTTGCAACTTGCAACAACAATGAGGCGCATATACAGCTGATTGTCTTTCATAATCGTCTGGCTTTGTCTGCTATGAACGGAGCTATAGCTGCCAGCTTCTCTTATTGTTGTTACTGTTTTTGTTCTTGAAGGTGTGGCACAGCTGAGTATACAGCGAGCTAAGACTTTTTTTTGCCACTGCTGACTCAATAATAATGCTGCTGCTGTTGCCAGCTTCCTTTTGCTTGCTTGCCTCTTGCTCTGCTGCCTCTACTGCTGCTGCTGCTAGCTCAGTCTCTTGTACCTTATCTACTGCTGTTACCTTTTTTTTTTTTGTGTGCAGCTGCGCCAAAGTTCAAGTGTTGCACATAGTTTTTGCACATTTCACACCACACGCAGCACGCATATATATATACATATAACTGGCTAGATATATATATATATATATATATATATAGTATATAGATGTCTGGTATATATAGTATACAGTATATACTTTACTTTCTGCAGGTGTGCAATGATTTCTGTTAATGTCGTTTTTGTAGCTTGTTGCTTGGTTGTCGTTGCCGTTGTTATTGTTGTTGTTTTTTTTTTTTTTTGCACTGCTTCCGTTTGGCTGCGCTTCGCTTGTCCTCGGGTTCGCCAGCTTGTCATAATTATTTGCACTTCACATCGCCATCGCCATCATCGTCATCGTCGTCATCTAACTCGAGAAGGGCCGCCCAGGGCCATTGGCCCGGCCAGCTGCGCTGTAGCAGCACTCCCGGTTCAGCTTCAAGTCATGTCATAATCAGCAATCAGAGGGCACACGTTGAAGAGAGGGGAGGCATTTGCGGTAGAGACCTGGACATGGTCATTATTGTTGGACCCTGGTCCCTTGGTCTGGCCCTATGCTTGAGCTCTGGGGCCTTTCGTCTCTTTTGTCTTTGTGGTCAGCTCCTGTAAATTGCCACTAAAAGTGTTGAAGTGCTGCACTTGGTTTGTCATTAAGACTCATATACACAGAGAGAAAGAGAGAGCGAGAGCGTGAGCGTGAAAGGGACAAAGAGACAGGCAGACACTCACATGAAAAAAAAAGGGGGGCATGACAAGTAGTGTATAGTGTAGGGAACGTAAGAGAGAAAGAGAGAATGTTGAAGAGTGAACCTCTGCAACCTTTTATATACTTATAATATTCATATTAAATTATGCACGCTGCGGGTTTTATGTCTGCGGCTTACACGCCACTCAAATTACACAACTGTCTTACTGTCTGTCTGTCTGCTTTGGGGTTCTACACTGTGCTCCTTCTCTCTCTTTGCTTTCTGTTACCACTAGCTTGCTGCTACTGTTCCTGCTGTTCCTTTAGTTTCTGTCTGTCTGCTTAAAATCTTAAAAAAAATTTTTTTGCATTGCTTTCTTCTTAGTGAGTTTTTTTCTGTTATTTTTTTTTTTAGTAATTATCTAGAGGTTTTATTAACTGTTTCCTTAGCGTGGAAATTTGAGCTTCATTTAAAAAGGGATCAGTGTAATTGATGTGCAACAGGATGTTGAATATATGTCAAGCAGTTTATAGAGTGGAAATAATGCTTAAAATATAAACTTAAAGCCTGAAAAGCTGAGATAATAAGAAAGCGAAAGAAAAAAGATCAGGAATGTATGAAAAATATAAAATAAAATTAAAGAAAATCATAAAAAATATATAAAAAAATAAAGGAAGAATAAAGAAAGAAAAATATATAAGAAATATCTATAAAATATAAAGAAAATATTTATAAAAAAAAATGTATAAAAAATACAGAAAATTTTAATAAAAAAATAAAGAAAATATTTATTAAAAAATAAAGAAAATATTTATTAAAAAATAAAGAATATATTTATACAAAAAAAACTATGTAAATATTTATAAAAAATAAAGAAAATGTATGAAAAAAATAAAATTAAATTAAAGAAAATCATAAAAAATTTAAAAAAAAATATAAAAAATTAAAAAATATATAAAAAAATAAAGGAAGAATCAAGAAAGAAAAATATATAAGAAATATCTATAAAATATAAAGAAAATATTTATAAAAAAAATGTATAAAAAATACAGAAAATTTTAATAAAAAAAAATAAAGAAAATATTTATTAAAAAATAAAGAAAATATTTATACAAAAAACTATGTAAATATTTATAAAAAAAATAAAGTAAATATTTATAAATAACAATGTAAATATTTATAAAAAAAAACTATGTAAATATTTATAAAAATAAAGAAAATATTTATAAAAATAAAGAAAATATTTATATATAAAAAAATATATAATAAAAAAAAAATATATATGAAAAAAATGAAGAAAATATTTATAAAAAATTAAAAATATATTTACAAAAAAAAAATTAAGAAAATCTTTATAAAAAAAATTATGAAAATATAAAGAAACAGATTTTGTAGAAATTTCCATAGAATATCAATCAATGATTACTAACCTTTCAATCTGTGATCATGTTCTATAGTCTCAATAATTTAAATACTGATCGACACTAGCGCATTGCACATTGCTCATTTCTCATTGCTCTTCTTCTTCTTCTCACACTCGTAAAATATAATAATAGTTTTTTACATAGTTATCAATTTCCATTTACAATTTGAATGCATCAATTTTGCAGTCTGTAAATGTTTTTTTTTTTCATTTCAAATTCAATTTCAATCATCAATTTGCACTTTTCCATGTTCAATATTGTTTGTATGTTATATGCTGCAGCTCAAATTGTGTGTGTGAAAGACTGTAATTGAATAATGATTGTTGCCGCCTACTTGATGTTGTCTAAATATGCGTATAGAGATATGTTGCATGATCGCACATTTATCTGCTGCTGCCCACTTTTTGTGGCAGTAAACATTCACATACACGAACGGACGAATGGCCAATAGCCAAGATGGTCTGGTCCTAAACGTATAGCAGCAATCAATAAGAAACTTGCAACTTAAACAAAACTGATGCAACTTGCAACTGTTGCAAAGTTGTTTGCTGTTGGCCCTTTTTTTTTTTTTTTTTTTTGCTGCTTGCTGCTGCCTTTTGTGTAATGACAAATCGCTTAATTAAAATGCACAAACGCCCCAATAAATATGCAACTGTGGCATGTGGCACAGCAATAGTAATAGTCAGAGACGTGCAACAATAACAGCAACAACAACAACAAGAACAACTGGACTGTGTAGCTTTGCAACTCATCGCTCAATCGCAATGCTCAATAATTGTCTATAATTTTAGTTAATTTATTGCAAATGCTTTCAGCAATATGCTGCTTGGCAAGTTGCAACTTACCTCTTGCGCGCATGTGTTGCAAGTTTTACTATTTGCTGCTGTCGTTGTCGTCTTTCGTGTGCGTGTAATCGAAACCGAACCCGAAGCCGAACCGAATCATTGATTTCCTGCGCATTTCATGAGCTTCAAAAAATGAAAAAAAAAATGAAAAAATAAAAATCGAAACGAAACGAAGACAACGCATCGATTTCACGCTCTCCTTCTGCCCGTAACCGCCTCTCCTTTATTGCAACAACAACAACTATGACGACTACTACTATGACTACTAAACTCTCTTGAGAGATCTCAGCAAGAATAACAGCAACAACAACAACAACAACTTGCAACAGTTTGTTCATTTGCTGAACTGGTTCTCAGGCAATGTTTAGTCTGGTTTTGTTTCACTTTTCTCAGTAGTTATAACTACTTTTTTTTTTTTCATCATCAACATCTTATGAGCATTTTTTTTTTTCTTTCGTTTTCTTCACATGTGCTGGTTTCTTTTTATTTTATTTTTTAGAACTTGACTGTGACTTTGTCTCTCTCTCTCTCTCTCTCTCTCTCTCTCTCTCAGTTGCTCTTTCTTCAACTGCTGCTGCTGTTGCTCTTCTCAGTCAGTGTATGCTTTTTAGACATGGAAGTAAAACTAAATTCATTGAACTTTCGCATGAAAATGCTCTCAAGGTTATCAACTTTGCGCCTCTGTCCGGTTGCTCTGGCGATCGTGAAACGACAGCAACAGCAACAACAATAACAATAACAACAGCAGCCAACAAACAGTTGAGAGAACCCAAACCGATGACGATGTCCGAACACAACGTGTGTTCTCTATGGTTTAGAGACTTTCGTTGAGTACATTCAACCTGACATTGCGTCGTCGTCGCCGTCGTCGTCGTCGTCGTCGCCGTCGTTCACTTGTTTTGGTCAATGCACGACACGCCCTGAGACTGTAGCAGAACATATTGTGTGAGAGGTGAGAGAAGAGAAGGTAAACCAAGAAGCTGTGAAACTGAGAAACTGAGTTATTTGACTATATAAACACTCAACGCCCTCAACTCTTCACATCGCCTCCAACTGTCTGTCTGTATGCGCCTTTTATTTTGACTACTTTGTTTTGTTAGTTGCGTTAGTTAGTTTGCATTTTAAATGGAATTTCAACTGAAGTGCAAAAAATCGATAAAAGAAAAAGATTTGCAAATAAAGTTTAAATAATAAAGGAAGAACGGAATAAATAAAATAAAAAATATAATAAAAAAAATTAAGAAAATAAAATAATAAATAAAATTATATACCATAATAATAAAAGAATTTAATATAATAAATAAATGTAATATAATAATGACAAAAAAAAAAAATAATAATAATAATAAATATATATAAAATAAAAATATATATAAAATAAAAATATATATAAAAAATAAAAATATATATAAAAAATAAAAATATATATAAAAAATAAAAATATATATAAAAAATAAAAATATATATAAAAAATAAAAATATATATAAAAAATAAAAATATATATAAAAAATAAAAAAAAAGTAAAAAAAAATATATATAAAAAATAAAAATATATATAAAAAATAAAAATATATATAAAAAATAAAAATATATATAAAAAATAAAAATATATATAACAAATAAAAATATATATAAAAAATAAAAATATATATAAAAAAATAAAAATATATATAAAAAATAAAAATATATATAAAAAATAAAAATATATATAAAAAATAAAAATATATAGAAAAAATAAAAATATATATAAAAAATACAAATATATATCAAAAATAAAAATATATATAAAAATTAAAAATATATATAAAAAATAAAAATATATATAAAAAATAAAAATATATATATAAAAAAAATAAAAATAAATATATAAAAAAAATAAAAATAAATATAAAAAAATAAAATAAAAATATATGTAAAAAAAAAAATTAAAATAATAATGTTAAATAAATAAAACAAATAAAACACAAACGCTAAGAAAATAAATAAAAAATATTAATAAAAATAAATTATTATAAAATAATAAACAATAATAATATCAAATATCAAAATAAAATGTTTTGAAAACTGTTCAAAAATGCAAAAATCCAATTTTAAATAATTTATTGCATATTTTACATATTTATTGTTTAGACATGCTCACAATTTGTTTTGTTATCCTTCTTTCTCTTTCCACTTCGTTGTTTGGCTTACTTGTTCTTCTGCCCTTATACATATATTTTGTTCTTCCTATCAATAACTAATTTTATGTACTTCTAAACACATTTCATTCCCACAACCTTTTGCTGCTGCTCCTTCTCTTCTTTATATTATTATTTTCATTTTAGGGAGCACAAAATGCTGCTCTCTCTCTCTCTCGTTCTCTCTCTCTCCCACACACGCTCTACCGTTGCCTTCACTAATAAAAAACTCACTGCATATGTGTTTTTTCCCACCCTTGAAGCAATTTTTTTTTTTTTTTTTTTTGGCGTGTTCTGCTGCTTCTAGCTGATTTGATTTAAGGCCACACATTAAAATGAAATGGTATTATATACTATATATATATATGTGTGTGAGTATGTGTGACTAAGAGAGAGAGTGAGAGAGAGCAAGAGTCGAGAGTGTGTGAATATGAAATGTGTGTGGCAGCTTGTTGAAATTTAGTGTGGCGTCTCTGCAAAACACAGATACACATGCCAATGAATTTTTGCTTTCAACAACGGTTTTGAGCTTGTTTTGTTTCATATTCTCTCGTTTGTTGTATTATTTGTGTTTTGCAATCATTTATCAAAATATTGCCACATTAATAACTGTAATTGAACTTTGACCCCCTAATGTAAATATTTAAAATATGCTTTAAACTAAAGTCAATATAAAACTGCCGCATGCTGCACTCTTTGCACCACCAAAAAACAAATGTAATTACAATTTTTTTTTTCATTCTTATTTTTTTTTTTGGGGGCACACAAAGCACAACAAAATTAAGTATGCAAGAGAGAAAGAAACAAATGTGAGTGTATGAGTGTATGAATGTGTGTGTGTGTGAGAGTGAGTGTATGTGAATGAGTACACTCGTTGTACTTTCGAGTCAAGTCAAGTATTCGAGTCTAACCATAATTACGTAGTATGTTTGGCTACCTCAACGGTGTCTTATTTGTTAACCAAACTTCTCGCTGTTAAACAGCATAATTACATGCCCACAAATGCAACTACTGCTGCAACAACAATAACAACAACAACAACAACAACAACAACAACAACTACGACAACAATATAATGTAACTATACTTGCCAGGTAGTAGACATAGACACACGTATGTGAAACAACAGACACTGCGCCGAGACTATGTGCTGTCTGCCCAGGGACGATGTTACAAGTTTTTGTCTAACTATTGCGTGTCAGTTGAGGTTCGTTGTAGTTGAAGTTGAAATTGTCTAGTTGACTGACTGCCTACTACTACTACTACTACTACTACTACTACTCCTCATTCTCCTACTCGTTCTCCTTCTTCTGCTGCTGTTGCTTCTACTACTTCTGTCATTACATACAACTACTACTTTTTACTATTACTGCTTCTCATTCTACTTCTACAACACTTTTAACTTCTCCCTTGTACTCTTTGCTTCTCTCTTGCTTCTTACTATACTTCTGTCATAGCTAAAGTTATGTCTTCTAGCTTCTGCTTCTTTCACTATATTTTGGTTAAATTTCGTATGCCAGACACGAAAAAGAAACCAAAATCCCTTGGCTAACTTAACACACAGGTGTCTCTCTATGTCTCTCCCTGCCGCCGCTCTTGTCTTCCTGTTACTTGTCTTCCGTTGCGCACAAATCTACATAAATCTATTTACAAAATTGTAAACTTCTTTTTTTTGGTTTTGTAAAATCAAATTGAGGCACGTTTTGATTCTTTTACACAGATAAAGAAGCAACGTTTTCTGCTTCTTCTTTTTATTCCTCTATGCATAATAAATTTCAACATATTTGTAATACTTAAATAGTATCTTATAAAATTCCAACGACCAAAATCATTTCAATTTTCTGCTTATTAAAGAGAGATAGAGACAGAGGAAGAGAGAGAAAGAAAGAAAAGAGTTGAAGGCAAGTTTTTTTCCGTTTCATGTTTTTTTTTATTTTTCTTATTATCCAGCAAATCCTTCATTTCCTGTTGTTTGTTGTTTCTTATGCCTTCTAGTCTGCTTCATTTACTGCTTCTACTACTACACTCTGCACTTCTTCACTTCACTTTGCTTTGCTTTGCTTTTGCCATTTGCCTTGAGGCTTCATTATGTTGCCTTATCGTCTAATTGTGGCTTGCAGATGAGATTGGCATGGCAAGGCCCTTTTATAGTTGCGTCCTTGGTTGCATTCTGCCAAGTGGCATGTGACACTCAGCATGTGTGTGTGTATGTGTGTTTGTGTACACTTCCGTTTCCGCTCTTGTTGTTAGTCTTGTTGCAACTTGCAACTTAAATACCAATTAAAATGTTGCTGCCACAAGCAACTTTTTTGCATTTTTCCACTTGAATTTAAATTTAATATTTTTTTTTTTTTAATTTTTTCTTTATAATTCTATTTAAATGCTACAAAACTCAAATTATTTGCCTTGTGAATAGAGAAAAGAGAAGTTTAATTTTTATTTGTTGCCACGCCCAAACGGAAATGTATATAGAATGTGTATAATTATAGATATTACGTATACGCAATGGTGTAACGAGAAGAGCGGAGGGAGACAAGATAAGAAACAGTTGAAATAACAGCAACAACAACAGCAACACACACAGGAAAAGGCGACACAAATGCAATGAGAGAAAAAAAAAAAGCTAGTAACGAACGTTGAGGAGAAAGGTAGAAGTAAAAAAGTGATAGACAGAAGTTGAGAACTTAAGAAAGGTAAAAAAAAAACAACAACAACAACAAAATAAAATACCAGTTTTACATGCAGTTCGTTGCAGTTAATGTTGGTGTTGCAGTTGCAGTTGCTGTTTGTTATTTATTCACTTAACTATTTGTTTATTTAGCATATGTCTTCCCTGCCAGTCTCCTTCTCTTTTCCCCCTCTCTCTCTCTCTCTCTCTCTTGCTTGCTTAGTTAACTTGTTTAAATGCAAAGGATACTTTGAAGTTCTATGAAAACAATTTGTTGTTGTTGTTGTTGTTGTTTTTTTTTTTAACTTTTTTGTATTTCTCTTGCGTTGCTCTTCTTTATTCTACTATAGTTTGCACTTGAATTTGTATTTGGTGTCTGTTCTAACGGTTTTTCCCCTACTGAGATTTCTTACAATGAAATAAAAAAAAAAAAAAAACAACGCTGCAATTGTAAACAGTTATAATTATATGTTAGCATTGAATTCAGAGAGAAAGATAGAGAGAGAGTGGGGAGGTAGGGCGGTGTCAAGTGGTGTGGGTCAGTTAGTTGTAGACCTCATCAAAACTAATCAGCAATCAGCAAGCGGCAGCTACAGACCCAGCAGCAGCAACAGCAATGACTGCGGCAGCGCACACAGAGCCCGCCACATGACAGCAAAAAATAAAAAAGAAAAAAAAAAGCAAACAAACAAACAAAATCATCAGTTAACAACAATGATGATGATGATGATGATGATGATGATGATGATGATGATGATGATGATGATGATGATGATGATGATGATGATGATGATGATGATGATGATGATGAACGACGCAGTTCACCTTTAAATAAATGAACTGTTTATATGCGCATGTGTGTGTGTGTGTGTGTTTCTCTCTGTGTGTGTTTGCATAGCTAAAGAAAGAGAGGAGAAGAGAAGAGTATATAAATAGCATAAGATAAAAGAAATGCGATAGTAGAGAAATTCTTTTAACGATATTGATCGATATTATCATTTGATAAATTAAACAAAAAAAAAAAAAAAAAAAAATTGTAATTGATTGATTGATTGATTGCCGATTGTAGTGCAGGGTATCAGCTGTAATCGTATAGACATTTTATGACCCGGTTTTTTTTTTGTTTTCCACTACAATTTCAATGATGACTTTGAACTACGCTTGATGATGGCTTTAACAACAAGCTCGAATACAAAGTACAACAAGCTGTACAGCAACAACTACAATAACAACAACAACAACAACATGTAATTGATGGCTAATTAGTTGGCATTCAAAAATTGCAGAATCAAAACCAAAATACATACATATATATAGCAGCAGAGCTGCGGGTTTTCAATCAAACGTTGATGATAATTGTATTGGCCAAAAAGCAAAGCAGTTTGCTCTATGCGCTCGCTCTGCTCATGATGATGGTTCTGCTTGTTGCAGTTGTTGCAGTTGTTGCTGTTGTTGCTGTTACATGTATGCATGCATGTTGAGCTCTTGGTTCTGTTGCAATTAATCATTAAGTGAACGCCGAACAGTTCATTCATTGAATTCAACTAGCTGAAGCAACAACAACAACAACGGCAACGCCCACAATGTAAAAAATACAACAAGAGCAACTACTACAACAACAACAACAACAATGGGAAGCGAAAAAACATACGGAAAAGAACAGAAAACAACTTTTATCGATTTGTGTGCGACGAACAACCCAAAAAGTTGATTTGTAAATGCATTTTATTTGTACGCTGCCACTTTTTGCCTCCAAGCTTGTTTAATTAATGAGTTGAATGTGTTTATATGTGTGTGTGCGTGTACTTGTGTATGTATATAACTTCATCTCTCTTTTCACACATTCTATGGCAAAAAAAAAAAGTAACTGAAAAAAACATTCTCTGAGACACATTTAAACGACAGATTTGCAACATTTTCAACTGTTATAATGCCAAGATAAATATTTAAATGCATTTTCAACTTGACAGAAACTTTTACACTGGCAGAAAGAAAATTAGTTAAGCAAGCATAAAAATAATAAAAAAAAAAATTATAAAGAAAAATTGTAAAGAAAAATTATAAAAAAAATTAATACAAAAAATAATAAAAAACAAAAAATACAAATAAATAATTAAAATATAAATAAAAATATATATATATATATAAAAAAAATATAAATATAAAAAAATATAAATAAAAAAAATATAAATATAAAAAAAAAAATATAAAAAAAATATAAATAAAAAAAATATAAATAAAAAAAAATATAAATAAAAAAAATAAAAAAAAATATAAATAAAAAAAATAAAAAAAAATATAAATAAAAAAAATAAAAAAAAATATAAATAAAAAAAAATATATAAATAAAAAAAATGTAAATAATAAAATAAAAATAATAAAATTAAATTAATAGAAATAAAACATAATATATTAAAATATACAAATAATATAAACAATAAAATGAAAATAAATGTTAAGAAAATTCGATTTTATTATTAAAATTATGTCAAACCTAATTTCTTGCAGTGTATTAAGCTTACAGTTTTCACCTTCGAAGACAAGGCTTAAACTAAGCTCATACGAAACTGAACTGGTTTCGATTATTGAATAAACGTGGCTAGCATTTACTATGTACAGCTCGTATCTATGGGATGCAAAAACATAAATTATGACTGCACTTGTCTTGCTTTAGACTCAACACAAGAGCGAGAACGAGAGAGAGAGAGAGAGAGAGAGAGGGAGATAGAGCAAGCAGTAGAGAAACATTTTGCTTATATGAAGTAGAGTACAAAAAGTGCCGACATGGCGTAACAATTTAAGATTTGCGATCTCTAATGTTATATCGATCGTGTATACGATCAGCGATCAACGATAGTTTCTTATTTTTTTTTTCAAATTGTAAATTCAACAACTATCGATTTGAGTATATTTACGTTTAATTTATGATACTTGCCACATGATTTGCCAGAGCTAATACATGATCTTGTTTAGATCGTAAAATGGCATCAAATTAAAAACTTGTAACGCTTTTAGTTTTTTTTTGTTTTTTTTTCAATTCCAATATTAATTTTTTTTATATTTTTTCTCTTCTATTTGCAGGTAAGCACAAAAAAAAACTTGAAATATTTTCTTTATTGAACTGGTCGTCAATGCGGAACATAAAAATATGGGCAAAAATATTGCAGTAAATAATTTGATTAATTGCTTGGGTGTGTTATCGATAAATGTTATCGAATTATGTAAGTCAAAGTTTAACGTTAATAATATACAAATAATAATTTGCACAAACAAAGTCTGTTATCGATAAATATTATCGTTATCGTTATCTAACAATAATAAAGTCCTTATAGAAATTATAGTATTAAAATTCACAAAATAAAACTTGAAATTGATTGAAAGATTAAGACGAACTGCTGATATAGCTAAATCTCAAATGCGACAATTTCATTTATTTATTTATATTTTTTTTTTTGGGTCGTCGTTCTCATCGTCTGTTCGTCATCATTGTTAGTTCTTATCTTATCCACGACTCACACAAGCTTTAACAACTACGCAACGGGCAACGACAGAGCAGAGCAGGGAACGGTACATGAAACTTTTGACTAATTTCATTTTGATTATTTGACTTTTACGTGCTTTTTTTTTTTTACCACACTATCTACACTTGGCTATCTCCTTCTCTCACTCTCTCTCTCTCTCTCTATCTGACTCTTTCTATTTACTGGGATTTCTGTCGAACTTACCTGCACAAGTGCATTGAACTCTATTTAGTATTTGTTTAGAACAAAAAAATTCTCTTATCGCTAAGTTTTGTGTCAATGACATTAACTGAGAGAAATTGAAATTGTAGCTGCTTAAGTTTTCAAAGAAAAACTAGAGAGTGAGAGAGATAGAGAAAGAGCAACTATATTACGCTATGATCTGTCGTAAATCAGCTGTGGAAATCAAAATTAATGTGAAACTCAATCTAGAATTTTTTTTTTGGGATTTGGGATTAGATTAAGTTCAGGTTGTATTTGAAGCATTTGTCGATGTGTAAAGATTATTGATTTCTATAGATTGTAGATTTCCCCAGATTATCGATTTCTATAGATTGTAGATTTCCCTAGATTGTCGATTTCTATAGATTGTAGATTTCCCTAGATTGTCGATTTCTATAGATTGTAGATTTCCCTTGATTGCCGATTTATATAGAAAAATTAAAGATTGATTCATGTTAAAGGAAAATGTTGTCATCGCCAGGCAGCGTAAATATAAAACTAAACCTTGAACTATTGCATAAAAATGTTACAATGTATATGAAAACTTATATATATATATATATATACACATATCATCAGATAGATCTAGCATATCTATATATATATATATAAATTATATATATATACTATATATATTTATAACTAAATTAAATTGTGCAACTTTGACAATGGGATATAAAATTAGCAATGGCCAAAAATAGCTGATTCAATGTTGAACTAACAGGTGACTATGCCAAACAGTTGAACGACTAGCAAATACTCTGCCATTATGCTTACAATTTTTGATAGTAATTCAAAGTCATAACTAATATACCCCATGGCATATAAAATTTTGGGCAGAGTATATAAATTGCTCATGCTATGTGACGCATGCTGTGTAGCAGCTGCTGCTGTTGCTAGAAGACACGTTGAAAACATGGGAATGGGGATGGGGATTGGGAAGTGATGGCCGCGGGGCAGTGTATGACACTTGCTTGGTTCTTAAGTAGTTGCTGTTGTTGTTGTTGGCCAAGGGAGGCGTTGGCGTTGCCAAGCAGCATGACAACTAACATACACAACACACACACACACATACAGAGAGAGAGAGAGAGACATAGATGACACACACACACATACACATACACTGTGGAGCGGATACATATAGAAGACACATCAGACACACATTTAGTACAAATTGCAAATGAAAATGTAACCTTGACAAAGGCGGCAACAACAGCAGCAACAACAACAACAATAAAACATGCGCTAAATTACAACGTCAACATGCTTATTTCTGTTTTGTTGTCATTGTTGTTGCTGTTGTTGCTGCTGCTGTTGCTGTTGTTGCAATGCGAAGAGTTTTTCAGTCTTTTGCTTTTTCTATGCATTTACTGCATGTTGTCAACGTGTTGTCAGCAGCAGCAGCAGCAACAGCAACAACAAAATAATCTCATGCCCAGCCATGACACGAAAGAGTGCAATTTGCTCTTGTTGTTGTTGTTGTTTCTGTTTGTTGTTGCACTTGCTTTGATATAAGCATGTGAAAGAGAAAGAAGAAGAAGAAGAATCAGTGTAATATTTATTTATGATTTTCTTTTTTGTTTTCTTTTCTTTCTTTTTGACTGTCAGTTGCAAGTTGTTGCTGGCAATTGGAACGAACAGTCTTGAAGCTCGTGGCATGCCACAAACAGAAAAGATGACGACAATGCCCCCAAAAAAAAAGAAAAAAAGAAACGCAGCGGGCAATAAGCTGACAAGAAAAATAATGCGAATGTATATATGACTCACTGTATGAATGAATAAATGAATGCATGCATGAATGAATGAATGAATAAAATGAAATTTTTTGCGTTATTTAAAACTAGCAAAAATCTCTATTGATTAACTTTGTCTAAAGATACTGAATTATAGACTCTAACTGCCGTAATATTATTAAAATTTTTGTCATTATCAACGATAAAAAAAACAGAATTTGAACTGACATTAACCTCACCACACGCAGGGAAAATATTGATAAGCAGAAATGTGTGAAAATGTATAATATAGAAATCGATATTTTGAATTTGAATATTGTTGAGGAAATGTATAAATTTCACACAGTTCTTTGACTCTTCTGTTCTCATATTTCTCTCTCTCTCTCTCTCTTTCTCTCTGTGATATGGCAATTTCATATATAACAATTTGTCATCTTTGTCCTCTGCGTACATTTATTAATTATATAGCCACGCCTTACTACATATCTCTAACCTCCTCCACCCTCCCACTGCTTCCCTCTAAAAGGTCAAAATGTCTCACACTCTTCCATACAACCCACAGAGACGAACATATTTTCTGTTATTATTTTTCCCACCATGTCACGCATTTTCATTCCCTTGCCATTTTTTTTTCCTCCCTATTTTCTTACTGGCCTCCCCCGCATACACACACATGTCATTGACTTTGTGCCATAAATTATAGCAGCAGAACTGCCTGCCATAAAGTAAAAGGCCAAGACAACGACTATTTTTTTTTTCTTCTTATTTTTATTTTTATTTTTAAGTAAAAAATACATAAAAATTTTTTTTATATACTTGAACAAGAGAACATTTTTTCGAATATGAAATGAAATTATTTATAACATTTATGTGCAAGTTTTGTTTGTTGTTCTTCTTCTTTTTTTTTTTTTTTTTGTTAGACATTTGATTTTGACGTTTTTGTTGTTTGTGTTAAGTTCCCAATACTTTAACGTTTGCTGTCGATACTCGATTCGATTCGATTCTTCTATCAAAGCTGTTTACATTTTGTTGTTGCTGTTGTTGTTTTTTTTTTTATGACATTTAACGACAATTTTTGATTGTCAATTTTTACGAGCATTTAATGCAGCGTCGCAGCGAAAAACGTTTCAGAATAGGTTAGGGATGTGCGACGCTATCGCCTACACATTTACGCACACACACACACACACACACATATACACGCATACAGTGATTTCATCATCATCAACATGCGCCGTACGACACATGTTAAGTTCTTTTTGGGCGTCGTACACTTGACACAATTCTCGAAAAAAAAACACTTCTCAAAAATAGTTTAAAAATATAAATTGGCCGCAGCCAATAAAACTGTGATACACGAAACAGAGCGACGAAAGCTTTAAACAGCGTCACTGAGTTGAGTAGAAGAAAAGGGAGCAGTCAGCATATGTATGTATGAGAGAGAGAGAGAGAGGGATAGCAAGACGCCAATAAAAGCGCAGAGGTGAACAACGTTAACAGCGACAGCGGCAGAGGCGTGTGAAGCGCGCATAAAATTAAATTTAGGCACGACCGATGGGGACGACCACATGGCGTGGCGTTAACGCAGACGCTAGCGTCAAGCTTGGCAGGGGAGCAGCGCAACGCAAAGCAAGGCAGAGGAGCAACGCAGTAAAGAGCAGCGCAACGCAGTGAAGAGCAGCACAGCGCAGCAGAGTGCAGAGCAGAGGTAGTTCAAGTGTGAGTGTGAGTGTGAGTACTGCGCGCGTATAAAGTAAAAGAGAAAAGAGGAAAAGAGTGTAAAGCAGCGATAGAAGCAGAGGCGCAACTTGGGCAAGGTCATTAAACCATACAAAAAAAAAGCAAATGCGACGACTACGACGCTGCGACTGCGACAGCGACGCTTTTGTTGCCGTCATCATTATCAACGTTTGTCCGCTCTTTGCTTGCTCAGCTGTTTCGCTGGCTTTGCTTGTTGTTATTGTTATTATTGTTGTTGTTGCTATTGCTGTTGCATTTGTTTTGCTTTTATTTCCGCTTACGTTGCATTTTCGAAACATTTGAAAACTATGCACAGCGCAACGCAGCGCAGGTCAAACTGCAGCAGCAACTTTTTACATTGTTTATTGTCTGTCTATAATTAAACGTACACACACACACACAAATATAAACACACACATACATATACATATACAAAATGTAGCTCAATACAACACGCCCACCAAAAAAAAAAATTATCAGCTTGTAGCTTGTGGCAATCTTTCAGCGCCATAAACTAATTTACATTAAAACTAAGCTGCGTTTAATTTATGCATTTATAAACATGTTTTAAATTGTCTTTCAATCTTGAGCCTCCCAGCAGCCCCCTGCCCCCTACTCTAGCTCTAGTTTATTGTGACATCTTGTGTGTGTGTGAAGAGTGTAGGTTGCCGCGCTACTGTGGGAAAATAGAAACAATTTTTTTTTTTTTTTTTGTCATTGCTGCTGCTGCAGAGGCGACAATTTTTTCTTTTTCATTTTCGACTTTGTCCCTGAGCAAATGTTGATTTACGGCGAATTGTAGATGAGCTCATGCATTAGCTGTTCGCCAGCAGCAGCAGCAGCATAGTTTGACGTCAGCTTTAGCGTTGGCAGCGCTGCATTTGCATAACTATTCAAAGCTTTCTCAAGTTCTTCTCACACTTCAAATTGACTTTTTACACACACAAAAAAAGTTTTGTCAACGCTTAAATGAATTTTTTTTTTTTTTTGCTAATTAATTAAATAAACAATTTGCTGTAAAATGTGTAGAGCGTGATGGCTAAAAGCAGAAGTGTATGCGGTATGAAAGAGATGGAAAGTCTTTTGCCTCAAGTGGGCGTTGAAACCAAAACCGCAGCCCTGAGGTTGCTAACGAACAATGAGTAAGAGAAAGAAAGCCAGGAGAGAGAAAGAGAGAGAGAAAGGAAGGGAAAAAAAGCAAGAGCGAAAGCGAGAGTGAGTGTGAGTGTTAGTGTGTGTGTGTGTGTGTGTATGTGTGTGTGAAAGATAATTTGACACTTGGTGTAAAAACCAAAAGATTGCAACACTTGAGCTAAAGTCAGCTGTGGCTGCTGCTGCTGTCTCTGTTGTTGCCTCAAGAATGCGGCGAGAGCGGCGCCATCACCTCCCAAAAAAAAAAAAAATACACTGAAATTGAATCCGGCTGCAGATAACAGCAGCAGCAGCAACAATAGAGAACCGTTATCTATTTCAAGCTCAGCTGCTTTGCTTTTTAAATAAAAAACAAACATTGGAAAAACATTTTGCTGAAATTTGTAGCTTGTCTGTGTGTTGCGATGATATTGCGGCATCTGTTTTACTTTTATTTATTTTATTATTATTTATTTTTTTTTTTTTTTAAATTTTTGTTGTTGTGTTATGCTAATTTTTTTGTTGCCTACACACGCAACGGCTGTAGCGGTGACAGTAATGGGAAGGGGAAAGCAGAGAGCGCGCCGCTGTTTGCCACAACAGTTTCTAGTTTCGTCTTTGAAAACTTAATTAAATATTTAAATGCGAGCAAAACTAACCAGCAGCAGCAACAACAACAACAACAACAACAGCAGCAGCAACAACAACAGCAGCAGCAGCAGCAGCAACAACAGCAGCAGCAGCGCGGCTACAACAACAACAACAACAAAAATCTAGTTACCAAATTGTTGCTTATTAAGTTTTTGGTTTTTTCTTGGCCAACAACAAGCAACATTAAGTTGCCAAATTGCTGCTAACAAGCAGCAGCAGCAGTAGTCTCAGCAGCCACAGCAACAACAGCTGTTTAACACAACAACTTAAACTCAAAGCAAAAGCAAAGCAAAAGCAAAGCAAAGTTTTATGTATTAACATGCGGCAAATAGAGAAGAAAAATAACTCAACTCTCGACATCAAATTGCAGCTTTTAAATTTCAATGTTTGTTATTCTTGTTCGCTGAGGGTCACACTGTGGGCGTGTCAGCAGCAGTAGCAGCCGTACGTTGTATATATATATATATATACTTGATATTTGATCAGGTCAATTGACATTTGAAATTGCGATTTTTTTTTTTCAAAGGAAAAAACAGCTAAAAGCAATAATAATAATAAAAAAAAAAGAAAGCAACTGCACAAACAACAGCGTCAAAGTAAATAAACAAAAGAGAAAAGGAGTGAGAACGAGACAGAGAGAGAGAGAGAGTGAGAGATGTAAAAACAGTGAAAATGATAAACAAAGAGAGCAAGTGTTGTGGGCGCGGATGCGAGTGCGGGCCAAGAGGTAAACAAAATAATAAACACATTTGGGTCTGCTGTTGCTGGTGCTGCTGCTGTTGCTGCTGCTGCTGTTGCGACTGCTGCAGCAGTAATTAATGTCAACGTTAAGCGTCAAAGGAAAAAAATGTTGTTTAAAAAAATTAATGAAAATGAATTGAATAAAAAAAAAAATTGAAAAGAAAAGAAAAAAAATAAAATAAAATAAAAAAAAATAAAATAAATAAAAAAAAAATAAAATAAATAAAAAAAAATAAAAATTGAAAGACAGATTTTTTTTTATTTTTTTTTATAGCTGTAATTTAATTGCTGCTGTAATTTAGTAACAGTTATTTAACTACTTGTATATTTAATAGCAACTAACTTTCTAGTTAAAACATTATAATTAATTTCTTGCGTGTCTTTCAGTAAGTGTAAAAGAGACAGAGAGAGAGAGAGTGAGAGAGACAAATACTTCAGTTACCTAACTTATATTTAATATGTTGCAATTTTAATTAATACTTAAAATAAAATCGCATATTAAATGTCTGCCGCTTAAAGCATTGCCTAAGCTTTAGCCCTCAAAGCATTAGCCCAAAGCTTTGAGCTGCCTCCTACGCATCCACAGAGTCAGAGCCGCATCTCTCTCTCTCACTCGGAGTCGTGTGGCAACAATTTAAAAATAACTTTAGACATGCAAATCTTCTTCTGTTTTTTGTATACCCGGTAAACATAGTGTGGCTCAGGGTATAATGACTCTGCAGGCGTGGCAAAATGAAGTTTAAAATATTTGCTCGCTCGTATTGATAATTATGCCAAAATTTGTAATTTATTACCGGGTATTTTAAAGTTGAGCAAATACCTCTGTAGCTTACATTTTATTTTTATTTATTTTTTGCTGGTTTTTCTCTCTTTTTGTTAATCAAAATGTAAAGCATTTAAATCGTTTTTTGGTATTTTATTTTTCGTATTTTATTTGTTGTCAGTGGCTGCTTTCATTTTTATTGTTGTTGTTGCTGCTGCTGCTGTTGTTGTTGTTCTGCAAAAATGTTCAAGCGAAATATTTGCAATAATTGAGAGAAAAATCAAAAAGAAAAGAAAAAAAATTTGGTATAAAAATATTTTAAAAGAATATTTAAATAAATATTTGAATTTTTTTTTTGGTATAAATGAAAATCAAAATATTTTTGCTGTTATAATTACAGAAAATTGGCCAGCAGGCAAATATAAATAAAGAGAAATAAATATGACTAAAAATTTTTATATATATTTTTTGCCAAACTCTTACATACTCTTAGATCCAATCGGCAAAAATAATATTACAGGGTATTTATATTGAAATATATTTATATGAAATATTACAGGGTATTTATATTGAATTTTTAAGTTGCAAATATAAAAAACTTTGTAGATTGAGAAACAATTTTTTTTTTTTTTTTGTTGTGTGTGAAGCAACTGTAGAAAAAAAAAAAAAACATATAAAACCGAAACGAAGAAAACAGAAAGAGAAAAAACAAAGTTGAAATTATATTTCCGTGCCTTTTGCTTCGATCATTAAGCAGCTGTGTTGCTCATCAGAGTTTTGTTGCTGCTGCTGCTGCTCGATGCTGTTGCTGCTGTTGCTGTTGCTGTAGCTGTTCCATTCAATCATCAATCAAAAATTTTGTGTTGTGCGTGCGAAGGCAACTTGTGGCGCGGCTTTAATGATGCAAAAAACGTTGCACATTGCAACTGCAATTGCAACTGTGGAACTGTGCTTGTGCGTTGTGCAGCAAATTGCCTCAAGTCTTGTTGCGAATGCTATTTGCTGCTGCTGCTGTTACTGCTGCTGTACTCTTTCTTTTTCTATCTCTCTCTCTTGCGCTAGTAATCAGTTCCCTTTTTTTTTTTTTGTCCCTGAGCCTTGAGCCAAGACTCGGCCCTGCACTCTTATTGCCTGTGGTCGGTCGGTCGGTTGGTCAGTCAGTCGTCAGTCGGCTGCGCTTGTACTTTGACTAATCCATCAGCAAATGAGGCAACTGCCGCCGGGGGTTGCAACAACAACAACAAAAAATTGCAATAAAAGCGTTGTTCACACTGACCCTTCAATGCTGCATGCGCTGCGCTCTGCTGCCCTACCCTGCCTTTCTCCACACATTTAGCTGCCTCTTCATTTTCTATTTTTTGCTGCAATTTTCAAGTGCTCTTTTCTCAGAGCATAGCTTGAAATGCTGAAGCTTATTTTATATATATATTCTCGTATATATTTCTCTTATTTTTCGCTTTTTTTTTCTGCTGCTGCTGCTATTTTGCTGTAAGGACTTTGTTGGCTCTCAAAGTGGCCGCTGATGGCTGCGCGCTTTTCTATCTATGTCTCGCCCTTCCTCTCCCCCTCTCTCTCTCTTTGCTGCTGCTTCTTTACATGCAATTCGTTGGCGCTGTCTCCTCTTTTGATGTGCAAACTTTTTATGACGCATTCGTGATTTCTTTTTTCTCTATTTTTTTTTCTTCTGTTACTGTTTAATGCTGCACTGCGTTCATTTTGATTTTAAGGCCTTTTGTCCTTGCTTCAAGTGTTGACAGCGACGACGACTGCTTTTGCAGCTTTTCCCTCCTCTTTTTTTTTTGCCGTCCATCGTTCTTTATTGTTTGACCACTCAACTGTGCAACTGCAACTAACAAAGTTTAGTTTTTTTTAAGCTTTAAATTTAAAACTCTTTAAATTTCAAAAAAAAAAGAAAAAATTTCTTTAAAATAAAAATGCAAGTAATTAAAAAAAAAATAAATAAATTAGAATAAAAAAAAAAAATTAGAATAAAAAAAAAAAATTAGAATAAAAAAAAAAAATTAGAATAAAAAAAAAATAGAAAAAATAAATTTTCGAACTCTGGAGATGCGGGGCATCGATCCCCGTACCTCTCACATGCTAAGCGAGCGCTCTACCATCTGAGCTACATCCCCTTGTGAATGACTGACCACAATGTTTGCTGATAAGCATAGCGAGCAGCTATGCTTGGCGACGGGCGAAGAGTGAGCGAATAAGAAAAAGACGGAAGAGAAAGAAAAACGAATTGAATGAAACGATCGAAATACGAAGCGACGCATTGCGTCGTTTGCCGTTGACGTCGCTGTTGCCGTTGCTGTCAGTGTCGTTTTCTATGTTGCTATGCTACTCCCACACGTGTATTATGCTATGTTGACTATTAATAGGCAAAAAGCGCTCAATAACAGCTGATTAACAATTTGAGCGCTTTTTGAACTTGACATATACTCACACACACACAATCTGACTCTCGCTCTTTCTCTCTCGCGCTGTTTTACTCATTTAGTCAGCAAACAAAAGTTATTTGAGGCAGCAGCTGCTTATAATTTGCTTATTAATTGGCCATGTAATTTGCAAAATTACATTTTATATGAATATATATTATATATATATTTGTGATTGTGTTTGTGTGTGAGTTAGTATTACATAGCTGTAGTAGTGTGGTAACAACTTTTGTGTCGTGCTCAATTACAGCTAATTAGCAGTGCTGTTATTGTTGATTAAATATACATGGAGAGTGAGAGAGACCGAGCGAGAGCGAGTGAGAACATAGCACAGCAGAGAGCGCTAGAGTTTGAAGAGCATCCGAATGAGTCTCTGTGTGTATGTGTGTGTGCGCGCATTTATATGTGTGCTTAGTATTCAATGCTTTTGGCTCTAGGCTGTCAAGCCAGCAGAGTGACTACCTTACTCATTCTCTCTCGCTCTTGCTCTCGCTCGCTAGCTCATGTCTTTTTCATATATTATAATATCAGTTGCAAAATTAGGTCAGCAACGACAACAGCGGCGATGCGACGCGACGCGACGCTCTACAAATAATTATGATGATGTTAATGATGATGACGATGAGGAACAACGTGTCGAACGTGTTTGTTGTTATTATTATTATAACTTTACTGTCAGCTGCAGCAGCAGCAGAGACAACAGCAGCAACTGACAGTGACAGCGACAGCGACAGCGACAGCGAGTAAGGCAACAGCTGTTGTACATTTACTTTCAATATTGCGTTTGAGTTGCTTATCTTCTTTGTCAGTGTTGTCACTATCGCTTGATAAACGTTAAAGAATATCTAGCCTTATTTTTTCTCTCTCTCTCTTTCTCTCTTTCTGTGCGTTAAGTGCATTTGTAGCTTGGCAATAAAGTTGAACTTACTTTAAGTTTCTTCTTATTTTTTTTTTTAATATTGCACATTTTCACTGCTGGTTTTTTTTATCCTGCCTTACGATTTGGGTCACATCCTGTTGCTGCTGACGTCAGCTGCTACTGCTACTGCTGCTGCTGCTGATTACAGCGAAACAGCAGGCAGCTAATTTAAAGTAAAAAGAGAGAGTGTGTGAGAGAGAGAGAGGGAGGGGGAGAGAAAGAGAAATTGAAATTGAGTTTTGAGTTCGACAGGCAAGTAGCAGCAGTGGGCGTGGCAAAACCGCAACAGCAGCAGCAGCAGCAATAGCAGACGTAGCAGATGTTTGATTTATATGCAGGCAACATTATTATGTTTTTTTTTTTCTTGTTGTTGTTGTTCCTTTTATTTATCAGTTTGCCAATCATTGCGCAAAATGTTTTTTTTTCATTGCAACAGCTGCGCACGAAACTGAACTATAAGCATAGAGTAAATATATATATATGTATATGTATATAAATATCAGACATCAGGCATATATATATACAGCCATGGACACATAAATAGCACAAATCAAAATTGTATGTTTGAACGACGATTTTGATAGTGTTTTACATCGTATTTTCAAAATTAAGATTTCAAACGTTTTCTTAACTCTTCTAGATTGTGTACAATCAAAAATTTTAAAGTTATCACTTTTAGTTTGGTTTTAATCTTCATTTTCCTTGGAAAAGCCATAATTTGGCCTGGTCACAGAAATAGCACATTTTTTTTAAAAGGACGATATTATCGATTTAAAAGCTCTTTTTTGCGCTTTTGAGTTTGTTTCTAATATTCTATTAATGAATTAACAGGATTAATTTAAACTTTATTAAAATTGGTCAAAAAAGGCGCTGTTCAGGCGAAGAAAGGACCTTCATATGTGGACTTACTGAATCTTTGAAAAAACCAACTAAAATGGCTAAAATAATGAAAGGATTAAAAAAAATTGTGTAGAATCCTTATAAATACGTAAATACAAGTCCAACCTATTTGTTTGAGTAATAAAATCATATGCGAAAGGCATACCAGATGGATCATAGTGCCTATAGGCTTATAGTGCATAAGGACAATATGAGTCCTTTTAAGCCGTATCGTCTAGTTACGCTAGAAATGTGTAATGAATTGGGTATCTATGTCTTCAGGAAACTAGTATCTACAAGACTAAACTTAGTTTGGCTTCATGGAAGCATCAACAGAAAAATGGCACACCTGGCAACATAAAATATTTAACAAACATTACAGCCGAAGATCGTGTGAAGTGATCTTAGTGGGGAAAAATCCTTATTTTATGGAATATCCTGGTGTAAAGTGTCAAAACTAAAATAAAGAAGCTAGGACCCGATGACAGAAATGTTTTTTGTTGTTAAAAGTGAGAAGTACACAATCTTCTGTGCACAATGAAGATAGTGAAGTACTATGGAGGATGTTTCAAGTATTGTGCTATGTCTTCGTTGCATGGTAGGGTTCCGATTTCAACAAATATATGTCATAATCATAATTTTAATACATTTATACATTCTCTAAACTTAAATATAACGAAATGCTTTTAAAAATATGACCGTAAACTGGATATTTACATAAGACAACGACAGAACACGCACATGCAGGGTCGTTATAAAGTGGTTTAAGGACGATTTTATTGTTTTTTGTAGTTGCAGGCTCAAAGTCCTGGCATCAATCACCTGGAATATTATTGTAAGATTGTTAAAATCTATTATTTAAAAAAAAAATGGTATGAATTGAAGACATAGTGACAAATTTCCAAGAAACTTGAAACTTCATCCTGCAAGAAAGGACTCGACAGGAAGAAGAAAATGTGGATGAAAAATGTAATATCGTTATTGGAAATCGGGGATATTTAATCAAATACTAAATTTCTGCATCAAAATTATTAGTCTTAAACTCATTTTCTTGGAATAATCAGCAACATCTTAAAATGTGCTATTTCTGTGACCAGGCCAAATTATGGCTTTTCCAAGAAAAATGAAGATTAAAACCAAACTAAAAGTGATAACTTTAAAATTTTTGATTGTACACAATCTAGAAGAGTTAAGAAAACGTTTGAAATCTTAATTTTGAAAATACGATGTAAAATACCCGCAAAATCACAGCTCAAAAATACAATTTCGATTTGTGCTATTTATGTGTCCATAGCTGTATATATATATATATATCGTTAAGCTTCACTTCATTAGCTTGTAGTAGGATGCCACAAACTGTTTTTTTTTCCTACATTCTTTCGCTTCTCTCATTCTCAGTGGCTGTTGGCCAATCTATACAATTTATGGCTCACCTTATATAATCCAAGGAGGCAGAAAACACAACAGTAAAAACGCTTTTGTGGCCTACATACTTGTCGTATGCGTAATGTCATTAAATAATGCCACATGCCGCATGCCACAAAGCTAACAACAAAAGCAGCAACAACAACAACAACAACACACGTGATTAATCGCATTACTAATCAATACAAATGTCAGTCAAGCGTCGACATTTGAGATTTGTGGCCAGTTGGTCTCACATTACGCATACGCACAGTAGCCTACCCGCAACTCTCCCTTTTGACCATTGTCAATTAACTGGCGTGTAAATTGACTAAAGCTGCAAAATAGATAAAAAAAATAAAATAAAAAATTGCAAATAGAAAAAAATAAAAAAAAAAACAACTTCAACTGCAGCTTGAACAATCAGCAGCAAAAACATTTTCCCAGCATGTTTTTTTTCCAGGTTTTGCTTTTTTTACTCTTTGCATTGTTGTTGTTGTTGTTGTTTTTGTTGTTGTTTGCAGTTGCTTTTTCTGTTGTTTATCGCCTGACACTCTTTGACAACTGTTTCGTTGTTCAATGCAGTTGTTGTCAGTGATTGTTTAACTGTTGTTCTCTTTTTCCTCATCTATTATCAGTGGCAAACAGTGGGCAGTGGGCGTAGCCAGCAGCTTTTATTTTTGTGTAGCTGTTAATTAATGTCGCGTGTTTAATTTTCCTTTATTTTTTTTTTTCCTTTTTTATTTAATTTTTTTTTTTTGGGTCTAATTTCTATGCAAGAATAAGAAATAAGGTCAACTAGGGGTTAAACAGCAAAAGTAGCCGGACATGGAAAATTGGTAAGCGTTGGTTCTGTTTGCTGGTGGTGAGAAACAGTAGAAACAGAGGCGACGGTAGGTGTGGCAGCCGGAAACGCGTTGCCATTTCCGTTTTGATTACAACTTTTCGGAGGATTTGCAGAAGTTAGAATTCAAAAGACTTTTTCTTCTTTTCTTTTTTTTTGGCGGGAAATTGTTTATAAGCGTGAAAAGTCAACGCAAAAAAAAAAAAAAAATATTAAATGAAGAAATAGCTGAAAATGGGCGTGGCTATGCGACGTGTCACGTAGCGGCACAAAACGTAGAAAATACGCAATAGCCTTAAGGTAACATATACTGCTCGTAGGGCGGTGGTCGAGGGGTGTGGCCCTTAAGCTAAAGATTGTTATAAAACATTTTTTTTTTATTTTTTTTTTTTTTTTGCAATTACAATTTGTGTGTTTTTCGAGCTCTACTTAATCTCATTTCATTACACTTCCCCAACCATGACACTCCCTCTCACTCTCTCTCTCTCTCTCTGTCTCTGTCTCTGTCTCTCTTGATGTTTATTGTGCTTCTCATGCTTTTGGCGCTGTTTTTGTTATCACTCGTAAATCTACATAATTGACTCTAAAAACAAGCTAAATAAAGCTAAATATGTGCACACATAATAAAATAGAAAAATAGACTAAGAAGATGATGAAGAAGAAGACGAAGTCAAAGCAACAACAGCAGCAGCAGCAAGCAGACAATTTCAACTTTTGTGCTAAGAGTTTTTTTTTTTTTTTGTTTTGTTTTCTTCTTCAACGTTTTCTCGCATTTGTTTGTTAATTTCTTGAAGTACGATAAAAATAAAATCACGAAAAATAAAATATATGCCGAAATTTCATGATGGTTGAAGTATAATTATTAGCTATAATATATAATAGAAAGAGACGGGGCGAGAGAGAGAGAAAGTGTGTGTGTGCGTACACTTAATGTTAGGCTTCACTGTACACAAAATAATGACATTAGTCAGCAAAATCTGTTGCGATTTACATTTTGATTGCATTTCATTGTGAACGAAAAAAAAACAGTGACAAAAATGTCAAATGCGAAAAGAGCTTTCAAAAAACATTATGATAATCACCAAGGCATTTCCATAAATTTCCCCAGTCAAGCAGCAACAACAATAACAACAAGTTAAAGGACACAAAAACAAAAGCAAAAGCAAAAAAAAAAAGGCAGCAAAATTTTTGTGTGTTTTTATGCATATTTAAATACTTGTAACACGCCGCATGGCAAGTGAAGATTATAATAACACAAACAACTGCCACAATATGCTAACAGTGAGCATGCGAGAGAGAGAGAGAGAGAGAGATAGAGACAGCAAGAGAGAAAGAGTAAAAATGGGGTATGCTACATAGTTTGGGTTATATTATAATAATTGCTGTTGTGTTGCTGCCTCTCAGCCAAAACTTTTCTATTTTTATGTTTTTGTCTATGTAAATGTAAATTTTCAAAGACAAATATAAAACATTTACAGGATATTTTATAGTCGTCTACAATAACAATAAAAAGAAAAAAGAAGAAAACTTGCATGTCTGTCTCTCATATCAGCGCATGGTTCATCATGATACATTGTATGCGTGATGAATTTACAAATATAAAATTACAAGCACAACAACAAGAACAAGAAGAACAAGAACAAGAACATATGGAAATTATTATACATATCCTTCGGCAGTGTTGTCTGCCATTTGTTATTGTTATATTGTCTGTCTGTCTGTCTGTCTGCTAATGTTTAAATGAGTTTCAAGTGTCCAGTCAAACCAAAATTGACAAATTGCCAGTTGACATTTTGTGCTGCATATTAAAAAGCGAGCGCAAAAAAAAAGGAAGTAAAAAATAAAAGAAAAAAAAAATAATGCAAAACATTTCTGATTTTAATACAAGTTTTTTTTTCTTTTTTTTTTTTTTTGTTATTTATCATGTGCAAATTTAATGACATGAAATGACAACGAATTATAATAGTAATCATAATAAATATAATTTTATTTTATTATTTTTTTTATTTTTTTTTATTTATTTTTTTTTTTGTTTCTTTTGATGAATATTTAATTTATTTTATTGACATTTGAATTGCGTTTGAGGCTACAAATTTTTTTAAATATTCTTTACAAATTAAATTATTAATTAATAAATTGTAGAAATATAAAATAAATGCATAAATAATTTAAAAAAAAAATTATATTTTTTTTACAATAAAATTCAAATAAAATTTTCCAGCAATGAAATGACGCAGATGCTGCTGTAGCTGAAAGCTGTCATCGATTTAAATCGAATACGCAAAGTCAGATAAAGGAAAATACAATATACACACAGAGAGAGAGAGAGAGAGGGAGTGAAAGAGAACAATATATATAGTATATAATCATATTGTTATAGATATAGATATCAACTTACCTAACGAGTCAGTGACGCGCTTTTGTTATAAAATGAAAAATTTGCAATTTCGTTTTTTTTTTTTTTTTTTTTTTCGTGCGTCACGCGCGCATAACTGTCATAAATATGTACTATATGCAGAGGCAAAGAATGTCTTCTTAAAGAGGGACAACTAAGCTAAGAAATAAGTAGGCGTCAGCAGCAGAGACAGCAGCAGCAGCGTCGTCGTCATCATCATAGTCGCATCACATGTTCACAGATAAAGGATTGAAAGCTTTAGTCTTCCTTTAGACTTGTTTTCTTTCTATTCAACTTGACGTGGCTTATCAACAACAACAACTGCTGCTATTTGTCTCTCTCTTTCTCTCTCTCTCTCTCTCTCTCTCTCTCTCTCTGTCCCTTCTCTATCAGCCTTTGTCTGTTTGCTGCTGCATTGTTAGAAGTAGTTTGCCCGCGCATCATAACTAAAATCGACGTTTCGCAACTTTTATGCAAAACGTTTTCTTCTTTTCCTTTTCCTTCTTTTTTTTTTGCTGCCTTTGTTTGCCATACAAATTGCATGGAAACCTATTGAACTAGCAAAGAAGCATAGCAGGAAACGCTAGAGAAAAAAAAGGGAAAGAAAAAGAAAGTAAGTCATAGCCAGGCAGGCAGGACTTTTGCAGGACATATACTCCCTCTTTATCTCACACACGCGTAACACTATCTCTTTCTCTATTGTTGTACCAAAACCCAAAGTGTAAATTGCCCAACGGGCTCTTAAAAATATTAAAAAAAAAAAAATTTTATAAATCGAAGCAAAAATTTAAAAAAAAAAAAATATAAAGGAAAAAGGCAAGTTTAACAATTGCTGTTGGTATTCGACAATCAAATACAGACACACACACACTCCCACACACACACACACACGTAACTGTGCCATAAATTTTAGCCGAGGCCAAAAAATGTTGCACGGATTTAGACGGTTGCCACTTTGCCGTAAAATCCTATTTTATTTTCAATTTGTCAGCCAGATATATATGTATATATATATATCTATCTATATGTATAAGTATAAGTGTGTGTGTGTGTGTGTGTGTATTGAGGCAGAGTGTGTGTGTGAGCGTTAAGCTGACAGAAAATAATATTTATAGAGCAGCAGGCATGTATGTAAGGGAGACAACTGTGCAAAGGAGAGAGTGTAAATGAGAACTCGAAAGAGTGAGTGAGTGAGAGAGAGAGAGAGAGAGAGAGAGAGAATGAAAGAGAGAGTAAGAGTGAGAGTGTGAGCAAAGGCTGCTATTAACTTATTAGCACAACGTGGCGTATGAGCAACGTGTTGTGCTTGCGCCGCTGCTATTGCTGCCAATGTCTGCTAGCAAGAATGAAAGAAAATGAAACAATGACAGCTTGTCATGTTTATGGCACACGCTTCCGTAACACAACACACACATATACACCTACAGAGAGAGAGAGAGAGAGAGACAGTCGCACAGCATACTTACTCAACATTATAGACTCTCAAAAGTCAAGCTACAGTTTCTTAGATATATATTTTCCCTCATTTTATTTTTATTTATTTTTATTTTTTTTGGCATATGAAAATCGCGCGTCGCTTTGTCTGACAAAATTCTACGTATTTTTTTTTTTTTCTGTTTTGACAAATTTTTATTTTTCTGTTTTGTTTTTGTGCGCGTTCAGCTTTTCCTTTTTTTTTTTTGTTTTTGTGCGTTTTGCAATTTTACTTATTGTCGCTGCTGGCATATGAGAAATGTGCTTGCCGCGTCGCACTCTCTTTCTCTTCTTTTGTGCTTTACCTTTTACTTTTGCAGCAACAACAACAGCAGCAGCAGCTTCATTTTCGTTGTCATGCCTAACGTTTTGTCTTCTTCTCTTTGATTGTTGTCTGTTTGCGTTTTGCCACGCGCCTTTTACAACGTCTTTTTCTTTTTTTTTTCGAGAGAATTTTAACAAATTATTTGCAGACGCCACAACAATTTTTTTTTTCTTTTCTTTTCTTTGTTGTCTTCTTTTTGACTTGTCGCATTTTTAATGAGAATGAACAAAAAAAAAAAAAAAACCAAATTGTGAACCTTTAACTTTAGCCAAAGGAAGCACAAGCTTTTAGCCAGCCAGGTGTAGCATAAACTGATATTATAAATTTTTGCAGAAGAGAAATGATAAAAAGGAAGTTGCCATATTATGTGACTGGCATTACAAAAGTAAGCAGTTTGTAAGTGGATATGGTATAAAAACTAAAAGTCAAAACTGTTAAACATTTCTTATGCAAGTTATTTCTATGCTTAAATAAAAAAAAAAAAAAAAAAAATCTTGTAAAATATTCTGATGAAATTTTTTTTGCTTTTGAGTTGAACGCGAAAAAATTTTACTTGATTTTTTTTTTGTGCTGTTAAAAAGAAAAGCGTTTGGTATGTTAGTTTTAATGATTTGTGCGAATGAGTCTTGGCTTAGCTTTAACCTTCCTTGCTTTCTGGCTTTCTTCTTTCTTTCTTATTCCGTTTTTGCTTTTCTTTTGGCATCGCATAATAATTGCATAATTAACGCATAATTAATTTAAAAGTGAACCAAGTTTTTTGTTCCCTTGCGGTCCTTTCACTACACCAGAGAGAAATGAAGAAAGAGAGACAGAGCCAGACAGCTAAAGTGAAAGAGAGAGAGAGAGGGAGAGAGAAAGACAAGTCTTTGTATATTTCTTTTGTTCTTTTGCACTCTTTGGACTTTGTGTCAGATTTCAGTTTCAGTTACATAGCAGCAGCAGTTTTCACAGGCTTCACTGTTGATGATGATGATGATGATGATGATGTTGTTGCTGGCCAAAGCTGAGCTAAATTAGGCATGCCAAAAACATAGCAAGAAATTGCTCGGCCATGCAAAATGAAAATGAAACAATGCTAAGCTGAAAGCAGCAAGCAGTAGGAGCAGCGGCAGCAGCAAAGGGAAATGTATGATGAAACACTGGTAAAAAGGAAAATTCATGATGAGAAATGCTGATGATGCTCTTAAAGCTGTAGGCGTGGCTATTTTTCGACAAATGCTGCCGCCTCCGCTGCTGCTGCTGCCCTTTGCGTCTCACGTCGCGCTGCAAACGATGAAAATTAGTTTTGGCCACAAATGCGACGCCCACATGCAAAAAAAAAACATAACATGAAGCATACAAAAATAACAACAGCAGCAGCGACAACAGCAACAACAACAACAACTAAGAACGCAAAGCGCAGACTTCATTTGCCATTTGCCATTTTCATTTGTATCTCCAACTGCTGCGATGTCTGCTGTGACTGCTGCTGCTGCTGTGGCTTCTACTGCTACTGCTGCTTTTTGCGGCTGTCTCTGCTGCCATTGCTACTACTGCGGCTGCCGCTTTCAAGGCCATCATCATTTATATTTTTGGGCAAAAGTTTTTCATGTGTCAAATGCATGAACAGAGATTTTGCTTTCGTTTTTTTTTCTATCTGTCATGCTGTCTCTCTCTCACTATCTCTCTCTTTCACTTACTTGCTCTGTTGATTTGCTTGTTAGGTTGTTATTTTTTTTTTTTCGTTTTTAAACTGCAGGCAATTGTATTTTGTGCCTTTTGCCTCGTTATTTTCCATTACGTAAGCGGCAAAAAAAAATATTTCCATTTTTTTTTTATATTATTTTTGCCTGTTTGTACTTTGTATTTACGTCATAACCTGCACGTTGTATAACATGTGTGTGTTTGTATGTATGTGTGTGTGTGCTTGTTGTCATAATCAATCAGTTTACAAAGTTCACATACACACACACACACACACAGCCATGCACACTGATAACTTTTACAAGAATTTTTTTTTTTTTTGCTGCAAACTCAACGAGTTTGGCGGCGCCTCATAATTGACGCCAAAAATTATACATGGATTTTATTTTTTAAGCGTAGCCCAAGTTTTAGAATTAACAGTTAAGTGTACTTAAAATATGTTACTCTCTCTCTCTCTCTCTCTTTCCCCCCACCCCCTCTCTTACTCACTCTTTTCCATATTTAACAACATTTATTTTAAACCCTTTTTTTCTCTTCTTCTACTCTCTTTTTAGGTAAGCTATGGGGATTATCCAGGAAATAAGAAAACAAAACAACAACCTAAAAAAAACATGCTAAAAACTCAAACTCAAGCAGCAGCGCGCTAGAAACAAAAATGATTTAAGGGCTAAGTACAAAACAAGCTTAAAAAACGCTTCAACAAAATGCAATCAAATTTATTTCAAGATTTCTAATTTTACAGATTTTATTTTAGCAGGAAATTTAGCTGCAAAAAAAAAATACAGAAAATTTTCTTGCTGTGTACAAAAAAAAAATACAAAAATTTAGCTAAAATGAGGGCAAATTTTTTTTTTTGTTTTTTTTTTTTTTTAGGCCAAGTCTAAGCTTGAAGTTAATTTGGAATTTGCTGAACATTTGTGCGCAGTGTAGCGCAGAATAAAATGTAAATATTTGCATTGCCTACTTTTGTGCGTCTTTCTTTGTTGCTCTATCTTCCCAACTTCCCAATCTCTGTCCCTACCTCTGTCTCTCTCTCTGCTTTGGCAATTAGGTCGAGCATGTCGTGTCGTGCTCATTTATTATTCTTTACCAAAATCATTTTGGCCAACAGCACAAAAGGCAGCTTCAAACCAATTCCCGCTTCAATTCTTTAGCATTTCCCATTTACACTTCCTCCCCCTTGCGCTTGCTCATTGGTCACTTTTTTTTTATTTTTTATTTGTGCGCCTCGACAATTGTGTTGCTGCTGCTACTGCCTGGCTCTGTGGCTGCCAAATGATGCATAAATTTATGTCAATTTCTCGTTAAACAATTAAAAAAAAAATAAAGCAAAAAAAAAATAAAAAAAACTTTGGCGAGAAAATGTCTTCGCCTCGTATACAAAAGAAAATGAAAATGAAAATGCAAATGAAAAGCAAGCGTGTAGCAAGCTGTCCCAGTACGGCAAACTCTACACGCTTTTCACTGCTGCTGCTGCTGTTGCTGCTATTGCTGCTGCTGCTCTTACTGCTTCCCTTTACCTTTCCTCTTATTACATTTTTCGCCTTCTTTCTGCTCTAGCTGAACAATAAAGCGCAAAACAAAGTTGCCACGCCCTTTGGCTACCGCTAACTTGCTCGCCCCAACCCTCCTCCCCCCCTTCATCCCACTGCCATGCCCCTTTTTAAATATTTCATGTAATGCCTTTGCAATTTGGCGCGCTGTTGTCATTTTTCATTTCTCATTTCATTCAAAAACTCTGGCGACAAGGGACGACAACACTGACGATTCATGCGAAGCATTGCGGGGCATGGTCATGAACTATAAGAGAAATTAAAGTGAAATATTGTGGCAACGTCTTTATCGTTTATTGTTGTCAGAGAGCTTTAGCTCTGCTTTATAGCAAACTCTGCCTTCCAACACTCCCTTTCAACTTCTCAACAAACGCTTCAAATCGGTCAAGTTTATGTCTGCACGCTTGCGTTATGTTATGTCTCGTTGTCTCTTCTTTTTATACTCGGTGCCCTTTGGGAACCAAGAGTATATTGGGTTAGTGACAAGAGCAAATGTATGTAACACCCATAAGGAGGCGTGGCCGACCCCATAAAGTATATATATTCTGACTCAGGATCAACAGCCGAGTCGATTGGAGCATGTCCGTCTGTCCGTCTGTCCGTCTGTACGTCCGTATGAACACACAGATCTCGGAGACTATAAGAGATAGAGACTTAATTTTTTTTGCATAGTGTTTGTAGTGTTTGCAGGCAGATCAAGTTTATTTTGGATTTTTGCCACGCCCCCTCCGCCTCCACAAATCGATGAAAACCATTTTGAACACACCACTTCACCCACACCCAGTCAAGCTACAGCACTGAATTTTGGTACAAAGTTAGAATATGTTTATCTGGACGTTGTGTACAAATTTGGTACAGATCGGATAATAAACATGGAAGTTATTCACATTTCAAATTTCAAAAGTTGAGAGGCGTACGCTTGCTTGCTGTTCTCACCCCAAACGACGGCAACATTTTTTCACACTTGTGAAGAGCGTGGCTCAGTGGTTAGAGGGTTGAACTCGCGTGCATGAGGTCCGCGGTTCGATTCCCGAGACGATTTTTTTTTTTAATTTTTTTTTTTAAATTTTTTTTTTATATTAACTTAAAATTGGCGAGTGCGCAGCACGAGCAAAATAAATATATAATATAACTTTGGGCACCGAGTATTATATAGTCGAGCACACTCGACTATAACTTTCTTACTTGTTTTTTACTGTTTCTCTTGCTCTTGTCTGCTGTTGTCGTTCTGCTGTGCGCATAAATGATGCTAAATATGTGTGCTATAAATATTATAATATGATTTTCATGCTTACAATCTGCTGACAATGTAATGTGTTTTGTAACTAATGAAATTCATTTGCTTTTTTTTAATGTGCAATTTTTGCGCTATAAAAAAATACTATAAAAATATAAACTGTGTATAAATTTTTTATTAAAAATTATAGAGCAAAAAAAAAATAATAATAATAATAATAAAAATTTTTAATCAATTATAGAATTTGCGTACTTACAAAACTACTTACTTTGCATGCAATTGTAATGGGGAAAAACTGTGCAAATGTGGCTGCTGCTGCTGCTTTGCAATTTCTATATGCATTCAAGCATATATAAGTTTGTTAGGCTTATGTCTATGTCTGTGAGTGTGAGTGTGTGTGTGTGTGAGTGTATGTTGTGTAGTATGCTTAGGCAGGCGCACATATAATTTGCCTGGCACGCCCAGAAGTATGCAATCAAAATGGTTTTAATTGATTTTAGTTGTCGTCATCATCGTCGTCGCAGTCGTCGCTACTGCTCGTTGCCTCTATGCAAAGTCAATGACTGCCAGCCACTACACACACACACACATATGTCAGTCTCTCTCACATACACACACTCTCCCTCATTGTGTGTGTGTGTGTGTGTAACTCACTTGGCAAATTCTAAATTGCATAAATTTATTTCTTGCCTCGTTCGTTCTATAACCAAACGCTGCCCATTGCGACGCTTCAACATCAGCCACCATTCCCTACTATACAAACTGCCTTCTCTCACCCCTCTTCCACCGCCTACTTGCCACGCCTACCTGCCTGCAGGCCATTTGTAAAATTGATTACGCGCATAAATTGAAGCAGACGACGACGACGACGACGCTGACGAGGAGCGTCGAGCGACAACGATATCAAAATGTTGCCACAGGGGTTACTGTTGTTGCTGCCAGTGTGTTGCCACATGCGGCAGAGTTGACTTGAATATACTAGAAGGGATTCTAACACTTCACCTTAGCTTCTATGTTGCCTTCCCCGACACCTTGCTGCCTACTATGCCTTGTCCTTGCTTTAGCTTTTTCTTGACGCCTGCTGCTTCCTTCTTCTATTTTTTTTTTTGAGGCCAGTTGCAAATTGAATTTTAGTCACTTTTTACATGCTTAAATTTAATGTAAATCGAATTCAATTTGCTTTAATTGTGTTGGCTAAGAGCATACTCTTTCTCTCTCACTCACTCTATCCCTCTCTTTCACTCACTCACACTGTTGCTCTTCCATTTCAAGTTATTTGTCAATTAACAATAGCAAAATGTTGCAATTAATGTTGACTATTGTAGCGCACACACACACACAGAGAGAGAGAGAGAGAGAGAGAGAGAGAGAGAGAGAGATAGGTAGTCTGAGAGAGACAGAGCATTACTCCCGCTGGTAGTTGCTATACATTGCCATAATTATAACAGTTGGAAATCGCTTCAAATGGCACGAAACATGCGAATTACGCGAGGGTTACAATTCTCATGTAATACTACAGGCGACAAAATTGTCACAAACGTACATACACAATATTTGAGCATGTTCAAACATGTTCAGTTGTCATGTTTTGTCGCCTGTCGCACTTACGAAACACACGCATATATTAAGGGAAGGTAGGTAGAGCAACAGCATCACCACAGTGACAGACAGACAGATAAATAAACAGACAGACAGACAGATAATCATACATAGCGACATAGAGTGAGTGTGTGAGAGAGAGAGAGAGAGAGAATAACATTAGAGACATATAGACAGTTGTTATAGAGGTAATCAAAATGACATTGCACAGTGTGTGTGTGTGTGTGTGTGTGTGTGTGTGTGCTATGATGCCAATAACAACAATACACAAATTACTAATTTACACGCAACTCACAGATTGCCACGCCCATCACTGTTCATATGTACAGAGTTATATCGCCTACATTTCGACTGGGAATTAGCTGTCAACATTTTGTGGTACCAGAGGATATAAGCATATATAATGAGCTACATATATATACATCTCTTTCTCTCTCTCTCACACTCTCTCTACCTCTCTCTCTCTGTCTCTCTATAAATATATTTTGTACATCTGTTGTTTTGATTATAACGCAACTGTAATTAGTAATTGAACGTGCAATGACTTTTGCGCGCGTTTTACAAGCGATTTTAAACGCGCGCGCGTCAAAAGAAAAAAAAAGCGTAAAATAAAAAAAATGCAAATTCAATTTAAAGTCACGCCTTAAAATTATTTAAAGATTTGAAAGTTCATTGAACGCAACAGTAAAACAGAAGCTTGCTGCAGCAGCAGCAGCCGCAACAGTAGACACAGACACAGCAGTAGAAGGTGTAGTAGGCGTGGCTCAAGCCACGTTTGATACAAGTCGAAGGCAAATATGCCGCCTCAAGGCAGGCAACGCAACGTAATGCGTCTCGTCTCATCTCATCTTGTCTTAACGCATTTGATGGCATGATGATGGCAACAGACTTTAAACACAAAATTTTATATAAGAAATTTGAATGCAAATTCCAAGAGGCAAAAGCGAAAAGGTGATGAATAATGCGAAAAGCATGTGCAAAATATGTCAGAAGAAATCAAATGAGATTAAAAAATAAAAAAATAAAATAAAATAAAATACAGAAATTTTGAAAGGAAACAGCTTTTGCATCAAACTCCCCCCCCCCCCCCAAAAAAAAAAAAAAAAAAAAAATGTAGAATGAGAAAAAGGCAACAAAAAAAAAGCTAAGAACAAATTTTGTATAGAAGCAGCTGCTGGTGGTGACTCTTGGCTATGCGATATGGTCAAAATATTCGTTAGAGAAAGTATTGAAATGTGCAGAGAGTAAGAGAAAGAGAGAGAGAGGAGAGAGCAAAGGAGAAGTGAAAGAAGCTAAAGGATGCTATAGGTTTTAGTTAACCTAGCCGCAGGCAACTTCTGTTTACACACAGTAAGTGAGTGAGGAAGAGAGCGAGAGAGAAGGAGAGAGAGAAATGAGAAAATACACTGTAGCGCCCCCTAAGAGCCGGCAGCCAAAAAAAACTGTTAAAAAGTTGAGAAAACTTTTCGCCTCAATTCTCTGCTAGTCAAATGGCAATTTGAACTTTTTTTTTTTTTTTTTGTGTGAGGTTTTTCATTTGCGTTACGTTACGTTACGTTACGTTTTTCATTTTGTTCGATTTCAGTTTCGATTCCGATTTTGATTCCTTTAACGTTTTGTTTTTTTTTTTTTGCTTATCACGTGCCAAGCGGACATTGCTGTCTGATTTGATTTTACAGTGTAGTCAGAATGAATGTTGCCACGCCCCACAATGTCAAATGGCTGGGCACCTGACTGATGGCTGATGGCAAGCAAAAAAAAAATAAATTTACTTACTGCTGCTGCTGACTGTGTCGCATGTTGCAACACTTGAGCACGAAATGTGCAAATCAAGGCAGAAAGAGAAGAGGGAGAGGGAGCAGAGGTTAAAAGGAGGAGAGAGAGAGGGGGGGAGAGAGAGAGAGAGAGAGAGATAGAGAGAGAGATAGAGAGCGAGAGTTAGGTAGACAAGGCAACTTCGGATTTCGATATCGAAAAAGTAATTTCCAATTGTATAAAGCAAAAGCGTTGATGATTATAATACCCTGTAAACATGCATAGGGGTAGCATAGACTATAAGACAAAGCGCATATTTTCTATATGTTTTATAATCTAGATTTGCAGCATACAAATTTTACATTTTATTCATTTTCTTACACTTTTATTTATAATATTTTATAATATTACAGCGTATGCTATTAGTTCATCAGTTTGTCACTTACATTTCTTGCAGCTTGAAAAATCAATCAAAAAAAGCATATAAAAAAAAAGCAAAAAACGAATAAAACAAAACTCCAAAAAGATTTGCTACACTTTTCACATTGCGTACACAAATTGTCTGCAACAAATTGATGAGCATATTCTAAAGCCGCCTTCAACATCAGCTTAACAATCACTTCTACCCCCACCTCCCCCCTCTTCGGCTTACTACTGCATCTCTACTTCAATTACATTTCATTCTTTGCTGTCGCTGCTGTTGCTGTTGCTGCTTGTGTGAAATGATCTTTCAAGTTTGGAATTTTGATGCCTTGATGTCTGTTGTCTGTTGTCTGTTGTCTGTTGTCTGCTGCCTGATGCGCTCTGCTGCTCTTTGGATAATTATCGTTTAGTTATGCCACTTTTTTTTTTTTTTTTTGTCTTTCATACAAACCAAGTGTTAAATGTGACTATGAGTGAGAGAGAGATAGATAGATAGCTGAGTATGATTAATGAATTGCCATTAAAGGACAACAAAAAAAATATATATAGAGAATACATGCTGTGCTTGGTCTCTCCTCTCTCTCTCTCTCTCGCTCTCTCTCTCTCTCTCTCTCTCTCTCTCTCTGTGTCTGTGTCTCTGCTGCAATGTTTTTGCCGCCTTGCAGTTTGTCATCCATCATCGAGTCTCAATTCCTTTTGCCTTCGATTTTTTTTTTTATCAATTTTATTCATCTAGTTTTTCTTCTCATTCTTCAAATTCAACTTAAATTTGTCTAACCCAAATTCAAGTGTAGAGCGAAAGAGACAGTGAGAGAGCAAGCGAGATAGCTATATAAGTTTGAAGTTGATTTTTAAGTAACTTGATGCGGCCCAACAGCAGATAGAAATAATAATAATAATAATAATAATAAAAGCGAAAAACTGGCCCGACAAAATGTTATAGAGACAGTTGAACGAACGTAGGGCAGGCATAGAGAAAGAGAAAGAAAGAGAGAGAGAGAGCAATGTACAAGGGTCAAAGAGTGCAAGAGAGTAAGAGAGAAAGGCAGGCATAGAAATGTTAAAAACTTCTGACTGAACTGAACAACTGACCCCAAACGACGACGACGAGGACGACGTTGAGGGCAATGTTTGATTTCCCTTTACTTAGTATTTTTTTTTCTTAGATTTTGATAGATGAGCATAAAATATTAATGTGTGCGCCGCTGTCTGTCCGTTTGTCTATTTTTCTATGTGCAAGTTTTTTTTTTGGTCCTTTTTGATTTGACTTTGACTTCAAGGTCTTGCTCTTGTCTTTGTAACCACGAAATGGCGCAGTGTTTTTCTTTCTTTTCAAAGATGAGAAATTGTAGTAGCACAACGAGAGAAGCATACAATATATGCGTGCAAGATACAGATACAGATACAGATAGATATATATAGTTATATATAAATTAATGAAGCAGCAAAGTTAATGTTTTGAGCAAAGTTAAACACAGCCTGCAGACAATGCCCCCCTGAACCTTTAATCTCTACTACAACTAAGTATCATCATCAGCAGCAGCAGTCGCAGTCGCAGCCACAGCAGCAGCAGCAGTAGTAGTAAAGTAGCATTAAGTATCGTGTTTTCATGTAGTGTTGTTTACCAACACTTTTCGTTTTTCAATGCCTTTGCCTTTGCTTTTGCGTTTTATAAGACACTTTGTATAATCAGCTCATTATCATTAACAGGCTGTCAGGCACTTGGCTTCAGCCATTAGACATGCAAATGTTGAACGATTTTCCTATTTTCTTCTTGGAGCCAAGGCGCCCAAAAATAGACAACAAAATATTCAATGAGTGTTTGACAAAAAGAGAAAGAACAACAACAACAACAACAACAACAACAACGACAACGACAAGGAGCACAAGTAGAACGATGACTCATCTGCACGCAAAGCAATTCAATCCAATCTCTCAAACAATTTGCCATAATTTTAACGCTTAACTACGGCTCCAAAGATTTACGGCTGGCAACTTTTCATAGCTTTTTTTTTTTTCTCTACTGTGCAAAGCAGCAAGAAAGAGATAGCAGCAGAAGTAAAAAAGAAGTTTTACTCACAACTGAAATGAATGACAAGTCTGGCAACGAGCAAGGAGCAAAAAAAAAAAAAAAAAAAAATTGCTGAAAAAAAAAAATAAATATAGATAAAGATAAAGATGCTGCGTAACCATAACAAAAATATATATATATATATATATATATATTTTTTTTTCAGCAGAAGACAGAGAGAGAAGAGAGAGAGAGAGAGACATTTATATGGTCATAACTTGTGGGAGTGAGTCAGACAGACGGCGACAAAGACGTCGTCGCACTTGTTATTTTCCAGTTTTTTTTTTTTTCTTCTTGTTTTTCTTTCTTTTTTTTTTTTTGGCCCAGACATATTCGCACTTTTTGGCCATGGCCAATGGCATCATAAAAATTTCTGAGCTAAAAGCTAATGTTGTACAGCTACTGCTGACGCGTCTTGGCGTCAACAATGTTGTTGTTTTTGCACTTACCGCAAAACGTAGAAGTTAAAGTGTGGGCGTGGCAACAGCAAATGTCTCGTCTCGTTGTTTGACCTTTTTTTTTTTTTTTTTTTTTTTTTTTTGCTGCATGTTTGAACTAATGCGCTGCTCAGCGCTAGGTTTATCAATAGAGCAAAGCGATAAGCCAAGGGGGGAAACATAAGATTAAGAGAGAGACAAAGAGAGAGAGAGAGAGAGAGAGAGAGAGAGAGAGTAAGCTATAACTTTGGCGCATGCTGCATGCTTCAAGGCGTCAGGCGTCATAGGCCTTTTGATGGCAAAAGGTTCATTGAACCCTTTGATGAGAGACAATCGACATTTTGTGCTTGTTCATTTGCTTATTTGTCTAACTGTTTGACTGTCTGTCTGTCTCACTGTTTGACTGTCTGTCTCACTGTTTGACTATTTGCTGCCTTTTGCTTTCTTTTGTCTTGCGCTTTTGTATTTGGCAACACATTAATGCTAAGTAAAGTCTCGCATCTCACTCTATTTCTCTCTCTCTCTCTCTCTCTCTCTGTCTCTTTGTCTGCCTGTAACTCTTCGCTCACTGAAAATTCTTTGAGAAAATCCTTATAGCAAATATTATACTTACGTGCACAGGCAGACACTGTGCCACAATAAAAGCAAGCAAATTTTGTCTAATCTTACTTTATATAAAACTAGTTCAACATTTTTATTAAGTCTAAGTAATTCTCATTCCCTCTCTATATATATATACTAACTGTATTTTCTGCTTTCTATTACAGGGCTGTAACAGATCCACGTGATGGACGACGTGTTGCACTTAAGAAGTTGCCAAATGTTTTTCAATCTTTGGTCTCATCGAAACGCGTTTTTCGCGAATTAAAAATGCTTTGCTTTTTCAAGCATGAGAATGTAAGTAGTACAGACATTACTTTTATACATACAATTCACATACAATTCACATACATACAGCATTTGTATTTTTGCCACTCATGCAGCTCAGCTCAGCTCGCTCGAGAGAGAGAGCGAGAGAGAATACAATGCTGCCTACTTTACATTTAATTACGCGTCGCATTTATGACAAACAAATTTAATTAAAAAAAATAAAAAAAAAAGAAGAAAAAAAAAATTCGATTATTGTTTGAGCTGAGAGAGTGATGAAGAGAGAAAGAGAGAGAGAGAGAGAGAGACAGAGAGAGAGAGAGTGACAGAGACAGAGACAGAGACTGTAGAGTGTGTAAAGAGTTTCTGTGCTTTGTGCACACATACAATTATTACGCATACGCAGCGTGTGCAATTAACCCGCTGGCTGTCAGTCTGAGCTACAGCTACAGCTACTGCTCACTCTCTCTATCTATCTCTCTCTCCCTCTCTCTCTCTCTGTCTCTCTCTTTGCCTGCTTGCATTATGTGTTTTTTGCATACTCTGTAAAAGCAAATTGGCAGCGTCTGCTATGCATTTTTCTTTTGCAGTTACTTATAAAAATTTTACAGAGTATTTACAAGTCGTGCAATAGTTGCTGTCTACATATTGACAATTATATTTTCTCTTTATTTTTTAATATTTACAAGCGAAAAACACGTTGTCAGAGGATGCTGCTGCTGCTGCTGTTATTGCTGCTGTTGCTGCTGCAGTAGTAGTCGTAGCTGATTCTGTTTTGTTGCCATATCCTGCTGCAGCTCAACTTCAACTCTTGTTCTTCTTGTTATTTGTTATTGTTTTCATGTTGTTGTCTTTATATGTCGTACATGTGTCGCTTATTTTGTTGTGTGCCTTGCAATTATTGTAATTAATTCAACGCCAAGCGAAAATGTTAAGTTGTTAAAATTGAAACATAAATGCAAAACGAAAGATTTTCTACATATAAATGACAGCTGTATATATATAAGTGACAGAGAGAGAGGAAGAGTGAGAGAGAGAGAGAGAGAGAGTTAGTGAGTGAGTGAGTGAGTGAGTGAGTGAGTAAGTGAGAGAGAGAGAGAGAGAGAGAGAGAAAGAGAGAGAGAAAGAAAGACAGATAAAGATTCTTATGAAATGAAACACTTGGCCAGCAATAGATTCTGCAGAGCTAAAAGTCAGTGACAGACGTATGTATGTATATGCTACCTCTTCATATGTCTGTCTCTTTCTTTTTACCTTCCTCCCTCTCTCTCTCTCTCTCTCTCTTGCTCATTGACAATTCAATCATTCATAGCAGTTAATTAACACATTCATATTCAGCTGTTGCAACTTGCAATTGCAATTGCAACTGCAACTGATTTCAAAAACTATATAGACAGATATAACTATATACAGATATATATATACATATATATATATTTATAGAGAATATATCTATATCTACGTATCTATTGCTATAACAGCAAAACGCCCACAATTTCAACTGACACGCCCATTTCGCTACACAAAATCTGTCATGCAAAATTTATGACAAACAAATTTTATGCACATAAAATGTGAACAAAGAGAGAAAAAAAAAATATGCAAAAAAAAAAAAAAACGAACTGAAAATTGCCTTCAACATTTTGTTGCATGCAAATTTGTTAACACAGACGGACAAAATGGACAGCAAGACAAAATGTACAAATAGACAGACGACAGACGAAAAAATTTACAAACCGACAGACGAGAAGACAGAGAGACGGAAAGAAAGACAAAATGACAGAGAGACAGACGACAAAAAAAAAAAAGGCAAATGGACAACAAGCGGCACAAAAAGTCAAACAACAGCAGTCAAAGGCAGGCAATGGGCATAAACGAGCGAGCAACAAAAAAAAAAAATAAAATAAAATAAAAACAGCAAAAAAATAATTTTCAAAGGAAACATTTTTATGCACATAACATTTAGAATTATTAATAAAGAATATATATATATATTTATATTTATATATTTTTATTTTTATTTTATATATATATTTATTTTTATATACAGTTAATATAACCATAAGGCAGATTAAAGCGCCGGCCAGTAGAATTTCCTATAAGCTCAACAGCAGCTGCATTTTTTTTTTTTGCGCTTGTTTTTTTTTTATTTTTTTTTTTTTTTTAGTTCCAGTTTTTTTTTTCTCTCTGTGATTTTTGCCACAATTTTTGCACTTCATTTATATTTATCTGATAAATTTTGTGTTTGACAAAAAACTTTAAACATATTTTTTTATATATTTATATTATTATATTTTATATTTTTATATTTTTTTTTATGCCTGCATTTATAGTATTTCTATAAACATTTTGCTCACATTTGATTTTTACAAAATTCAACCCCGACGTATGTTAATAAATATAATTAAAAAAAAAAAAAAAAATTGGTAACAAAAAAAAAAAAAATTAAAAAAACGTAAATGAAAATGTTACGGTATAAAATTTCAATCACTTTTCGCATTTGCATGCGTTCAATGTGAGCAACAGCTTGTGTAGAAGGTAAAGATAGAACTGGGGGAGAGAGAAAGAGAGAGAGAGAGAGAAAGAGAGAAAGAAGAAGAGTGTAAAAGAGAGTGGGAGAGAGAGCAAGAGAAGAGTGTGTATGATAGAGAGAGAGAGAGAGAGCAGGGCAAGAGTGC
>JBAMBR010002758.1:117500-172082 GCA_037044475.1 Zaprionus obscuricornis
AAAATATATATATATATATATTTACAAAGAGACTTGAAGTTGAAATTTCACAGTTGCACAGTTTCTCAAGGTCTTTCTCTCTGCGCATTGCTGCTGCTGCTGCTGCTGTTGCTGTGAAACCTCAAAAGCTTGACAAAATGTTTTACAAGAAGACGTTTGCGGCATTTTAATTAGTCTGCAAACAACAACTAAACGACGAGCCAGCAACAGCAGCAACAACAACAACTAGAACAACAGCCCACAGTTACAACAACAGCAACAACAAGCTCGACAACAACTACAACAACTGCGACAAACAACAAAACTAAGAAATATTTTCCAACAGCAGCTGCTTGTAAAATTTTTTTTTTTATTTCTCGCTTTTTTTTTTTAGCTAGAATTTTAGCTGGCAAAGCAGCGACAAACAGACAAAAAAAAAAAAAACACTTTTGCTTTTGTTTAAAAACTCTGCAAGAAAATTCACTAGAAATCATTTTGAAAGTTGTTGTCGGCCACGCAAAAGATGGCAGGAAATGTAGCATGCCGCATGGGGTGGGCTGTGCTCTGTGCTGTAGGCGTGGCAGGTAGCTTAAATGATGTTGTTGATTATGTTATGGCGCGCTCTGCTTTCGCACAGTGAGAAAACTTGCCACACTTGCTATTTTTTTTGCAGGCTTTTTGCTGCTTGCAACTTTTCTAGTTTGTTTTTTTTTTTTGTGCATGTTGCAAGTGAAGCTGTTGTTGTTGTTGTTGTTGTTATCTTTTTAAGTTGTTTATGCACTTTAAGCTGCTGTTGTTGCTGCTGTTGTTGCTGTTGTTCGCCTTGTTTCAACTGATTGCAATTTATATTTACATTTATAGCCTCTATATTTATAGTAACTTTATATGCTTGCCACAAAGCTTTTTTGTTGCTGCAAAATGTTAATTAGCTGCAACAGCAACTGCAGCAACAATTACATGAAATTGCAACAATTGCAGCACGTGTGGGGCCACCAAAAAAAAACGTAAAGAAAATGAAAATAAAAATAAAAATGTAGCAGCAGCAGCGTGATGATGATGCGACCCAAGGTGTAGCACAAACACAATGTATAAGCTGCAAGCATGCAACTGCCACAACAACAGCAACAATCAGAACATTACAACTACACAAAGTGCTTGTGCAACAAATTATGTACGAAACAAGGAGGCGGGGCAAGCAAAAGCTTAAAGCAAACTTACTGCTACTACAGCGATCTGTCTGTCAGTGTGTTGTGTTTGTTGTGTGTGTGTGTTGTGTGTGTATGTTGTGTGTTTGAGTGCTGCTTTCAATCTCAGCATGTTATGCTTGTAGCATGCAATATGTTGTAGGAATATTACAGCAAGAAATGTAGAAAATCAACGATTATGCTGCGCTATATGTATATAAAAAGTATAGTTATACCCGATAAACATAGGGTATAGCGGGTATTATGATTTTATGACGGCAACAAATGTTTATAACGTTCATAAGTAGGCGTGGCAGAGCACAGTATATATATTCTTGCTTGGAATTTGCAGACGCGGCAATTGGAGGCATTTGAATTTCAGGATTTCGTTATTATTATTAGATGGCACTACAACCCATTTCGGGTTTTGGCCGACCTCAGCATCTCCCTCCAGGCGCCTCTGCTCTTCGCGCGCCTCCTCCAATTAGAAATACCCAGTAGATTAAGGTCCTGCTCTACTTGGTCCTTCCATCGGAGATTTGGTCGTCCCCTTCGTCGTCGCCCGTAGTCGACTCTCGCTTCGAATACCTTCTGAGCTGGAGATTCTTCATCCATACGCACAACGTGGCCGAGCCAGCGCAGACGTTGTATCGTGATGCGCCGGACCACGTCCACGTCGTCGTACAACTCGTACAGCTCGTGGTTCATCCGAATGCTCAGGATTTCGTTAGGAACTTCAAAATTTGCAGGTAGTTCAGTTTGGGTTTGGGATTTTTGAAAGATAATCCAGCGCCTTCTGAAATGAAACATAGACATGTAAAAAAAAGTAAACTACAAGCAAAATTTTTTAAGTTAAATGTCTGGAATTTTGGGTGCAACTCGAAAGTGTCCTAGTATGAAAATTTAAATGTGATTCGGATGAGCAACATTGAAGTTATACAAATTTCAATTTTACTGGATACCACAGGGTATTCCAAGATCTAGACTCTAATATTTCTTAGATTTACGTTTTGTGTTAGAAAGTCTTGGCGCGAAAATTTAGTGGAAGTAAAGTTACTTAGCACATTATTATGCACATAAAGCAAAATTTAGCCCAGAAAATCGAAAAAAAGAAAAAGAAAAGAAAAATGATTCCCACAAAATATGCAAAGTAAGTGTATAAAATGCTTCGTCTTTTTATTTTATTTTTTTTTATTGCTGTTCAAATCCTTTGTCTTTTATTATTATTATCATCATCATCATGGCAACTTTTTTTTGTTGTTGTTTTTACCTTGTGCTTGTGAAACCGCAAAGCGCAACAAATGCAGTCGCTAAATTGTAAACTGCAGCCGAACGTCATTGAAAAAAATATTAAACAAAACTGCAGCAAAAATATATGTAAAAAAAAAATAAATAAATAAAAAGCAAAACAAAAGAAGCATCGAACCCTCAAAGCTGCAATCCTCGAAGCCAAAAGCCAAAACCCTCGGCGGCAAAGACGTCGTCAAGTCACAGAGCAAAAAAAAAAAAATACTTTTGCCACTTAAGCGGCGGCACTTTTTGCGTGTGTTTTACTGCAGCAGCAGCAGCAGCAGCGGCAACAGCAGTCTGTGTGTCTCTGTTACTCTGTGTGTGTGAAAATTGTTGTGCGGCTTTTTGTGGCCTTTGTGCCGACAGACTAACTGACAGACAGCGAAAGACTCAGAGAGAGAGAGAGAGAGAGGGAGACGGAGCAACAATGTGTGTTGCGCGCGCGTGTGTTACATTGTGAACATTGTGCAACATTTTAGTTGCTGCCACCGACAAGCAGAAAAAAACTGCCGCGACGAGCAACGCGCAATGTGCAACGTGCAACGTGCAACTTGCAAACGCACATGCAACATTGCTAACTTGCCAATTTTCCATATTGTAGCCGTAATCAAAGCAAGATTTTTTTACATTTTTTTTTTCGATTTATAACAAAAAAAAAAAAATAAAATTTTAAATATTTTTCCATTTGAAAATTGTTGTTGCAACTTTGGCAAACAAAACTTTTGGCATATGTCACAGCTGATAACTGTCCTACTATCTCTCTCTCTCTCTCTCTCTCTCACTCTCTCACTCTCTCTCTTTCTCTCTCTCTCTCTGTCTCTTTAGCTGTACTTTGAGTGATTAGATTTTGTTGCTCTGATTGCTTTGAGAGCAAAGAGCTTTCTGTTGTTGTTGTTGCTGTTGCTGTTGCTGTTGTTGCCACTGTCATCGTTGCTGTTGTTGTTGTTGTTGCGGGTAAAGAGTTCCTTCATCATTTTGACCGCAGGCAAAATAAATCAGCGCTTGTCTCGAGCTTCAGCTTTGGCTTCAAACTCTGCACAAAAAGCAAAAAAAAAAAAAAAAGAAAAGGTTCCGGACACTGTCGACGCTTGTCTTTCAGTTGCTGTTGCTGTTGCTGCTGCTGTTGCTGTTGCTGTTGTTGTTGCCCCTTTGTGTTCTGCTGTCCATCAACTTCTTTTTCTGCTTGCAGCAGAGAGCTCTGCTCGTAACAATTTTGTTTTTTTTTTTTATTTATTTATTTATTTTTTTTTAACAGACAGACAAAGAGAGAGACAGAGAGAGAGATAGACAGACAGAGAGAGACAACTCCCCCAAAGCGCAGACAGTGGCGTGTTTTTTTTGTATCTTTTTGCAACGGGTCAACATTATTGTTGTTGTTGTTGTAATTCCTGTTGTTAGTGCTGCTGTTGCCGTTGCTGTTGCTCTTGCTGCATTTGCCGAATGAACTTTGTGGCATTTTAGTGCCTGTGGCAGAGCGACACTTAACATGCAACTAAATGGCGCATTTGATGCGCTTCGCTTCGAGCTTCGAGCTTGATTTTTATTTATATTTTATTGGAGTGCATAATTTATGTTGCAAGTTGCAAGTTGCAAACTGCTGCTGTTGCAAGTTGTTGTTGTTGCTGCTGTTGTTATACTGATTGTTATTGCTATTGTTACTCGCTGAAGGTGTAATGCTGCAGCATTGTTTCAAAGATTTATGCAGCTAATGCTGTCACATCCAATAAAGACTGACTATAGGAATTCTCTAGACTACGGACGACAACTACACTGAGAACAATTTATAGACTAAAGAAATACATTGTCTCTTTTTTTTTTTTATAAAATTTATTAAGCAAAGCTTTAGTTTCTCTATTATTCTAATAATTTTCTTTTCTCTCTTTTCTCTCTTTTACAGGTGCTATCAGCTTTGGATATATTACAGCCACCACACTTGGATTTCTTTCAGGAAATGTATCCTTTTTTACACAAAACCAAAAAAAAATATATAAAAAAAAAAAATATATAAAAAAAAAAATATATAAAAAATACAAAAAAAAAAAAAGAAAAATTTCATATCTCTCATTGGCATCAAAATTGTCATTGTAAAAATTGAAATGCGAAAACTGAAGCTTAGTTTAAGCAACATATTAACATTGTTAGCAACAGCTTTTGATCTAAGTTTACACATCTTTTGCAACTGCTGCACAGTTCTTTTACATTTAAGCTGCATAAGAAGCTTAACAAGTAACACAGAGAAAGAGTTTCTAAACTAAGCTTATGTAGCTCACACAGAGTGTTAACCAATGGAAGAATAGTGAAACCTCATTGCATCCGCATCCGTTTTTTTTTTGTTTTTTTTTTTTTGTTCGTCACAGTTTTTGTACAATTTGAAAATGTTGCCTAACAGACTAGAAAATCTATTTGTTATTTTCTATTTTCAGCAGCAGCAGCAGTAACCAAAAAGTTCTTGCTTCAGCTGCTGCTGCTACTACTGCTTCCTGCAGCAATTCAACAAAAAAAAAAAAAAAAATGAAGAAGATGAAAAATGAGAAGTGAAGCCGAAAGAGTCGAACTACTTAATTGAAAAAGTTCCGAGGCAAACAAACAAACAAACAAACAAAACCTAAAAGTTTATGTATGAAGTGTGTGATGGTAGCGTTAGGCAAAGGGTTAGAAATATATAACAGGCAAAACTTTATTTCAATAATAATAAATGAAATAAAAAAAAAATAAAATCAAAATCAAATTAAATTAATAAGAATTTAATGAAAACGATGATGTGACAAAATAAATATTAACATTAAAAAAAAAATAATGACAATGATTATGATAATGAGAATAATAATAATAATGATAATAAGAATAGTAATAATGAGAATGATAATGACAATGAGAATGAGAATGATAATGACAATGACAATGACAATGACAATGACAATGACAATGACAATGACAATGACAATGACAATGACAATGACAATGACAATGACAATGATAATGATAATGACAATGATAATGATAATGATAATGATAATGACAATGACAATGACAATGATAATGACAATGACAATGACAATGACAATGACAATGACAATGACAATGACAATGACAATGACAATGACAATGATAAAGATATTGACAATGACAATGACAATGACAATGACAATGACAATGACGACAATGACAATGACGACAATGACAATGACAATGACAATGACAATGACAATGACAATGACAATGACAATGACAATGACAATTACAATGACAATGACAATGACAATGACAATGACAATGACAATGACAATGACAATGACAATGACAATGACAATGATAATGATAATGATAATGATAATGACTGTGACAATAATTATTATAATGATAGTGATAATGGAAATAATAATGACAATGATAGTGACACAAACAGTGATACAAACAATGACACAATCAATGACACAAACAATAACACAGACAATGATACAGACAATGAGAATGACATAGACAATGATAAGGACAATAATAATAATAATGTCAATGATATTGACAAAAACAATGAAACAGGCAATGACATAGACAATGACAGTGACAATGATAATGGCATAGACAATGATAATACTAATGATATTGATAATGACAATAATAATAATGTCAATGATAATACTAATGACACTGATAATGACAATAATAATAATAATGTCAGAGATAATGACACAGACAATGACACAGACAATGACACAGATAATGACACAGACAATGACATAGACAAGGACATAGACAATGACATAGACAATGACAGTGGCAATGATAGTCTCATAGATTATATTTATATTCCCCACTAATGACAATGATAATGACAAAAACAATGAAACATACAATGACATAGACAATGACAGTCTCATAGATTATACTAATGACAATGATAATGACAAAAACAATGAAACAGACAATGACATAGACAATGACAGTGGCAATGACAGTCTCATAAATTATGTTTATATTCCTCATAATAACAATGTCAATAATAATGACATTATTAATAAAAATTTTTAAATTATTCCATTGGTTGCATCCTTAACTTGATATTTATGAAAATTATAGCTATGTGATAACTGAGTTGCTACAATCTGATCTACATAAGATAATCGTATCACCACAACATTTATCCGCCGATCATATTAAGGTCTTTCTTTATCAGATCTTGCGTGGTCTCAAATATTTACATTCGGCAAGAATATTACATCGCGATATAAAACCTGGCAATTTGTTGGTCAATTCAAATTGTGTGCTCAAAATTTGTGACTTTGGTTTGGCACGTGTCGAGGAGCCCGATCAGGCCAAGCATATGACTCAAGAAGTTGTCACACAATATTATCGTGCACCAGAAATTTTAATGGGTGCACGGCATTATTCATCGGCTGTTGATGTTTGGTCGGTTGGTTGCATTTTTGGTGAATTACTTGGACGACGCATATTGTTTCAGGCACAAAATCCTGTACAACAATTGGAGCTAATTACAGAATTACTTGGTACACCAACAATGGAAGATATGCGTCATGCTTGTGAGGGAGCACGCACACATATGCTGCGACGGGCACCAAAGCCGCCATCATTCTCAGTACTTTATACACTAAGTTCACATGCCACACACGAGGCAGTGCACTTGCTTTGCCAGATGCTTGTCTTTGATCCGGTAAGCAAAAAAAAAAAAGAAATATGCAACAACAGCAACAACAATTTTCAAATCTCTTTCTCTCTCTCTCTCTGTGTGTATGTGCAGGATAAGCGCATTTCAGTAACAGATGCATTGGCGCATCCATATTTGGACGAGGGTCGTCTACGTTATCATTCGTGCATGTGCAAATGTTGTTTCACTACCTCGGCTGGCATGCGCCAGTATACGGCTGACTTTGAGCCATCGGCCGGACAACCCTTTGATGATTTATGGGAACGTAAGCTAACCTCTGTGCAGCAGGTGAAGGGTAAGTACAAGTGTAACGCAAATGCACATGCAATGCACAACACAACACGCAATTCCATAAAATCCTTTACATGCTCATTCATTCACTCTTTCTCTTTCTCTCTCTCTATCTCTATCTCTCTCTTTCTCTGCTATAGAGGAAATGCATAAATTTATAGCTGAACAACTGCAGACGGGACGTGTGCCGCTATGCATCAATCCGCAGAGTGCAGCTTTTAAAAGCTTCGCCAGGTGAGTTGTCATTGACATTTCTTTGAATTAATCGTTTGAACTTTGCACGAGCTACAAAATTCTCTTTCTTTCTCTCTTACTTTATACACCTTTCTATCTATGTCACACTATCTATCTATCTCTATCTCTCTCTCTCTCTCTGTCTCTTTCTCTCTTATGATTCCTTAAAACTGCCTTTGAAAATTTTTTCTTACTGTTCGCAATTTCATCATTGAAATTTCGCACAAATTCCTCAACTCTCTCTCTTTCTCTCTCTGTCTCTCTCTACTTTTCTCTTTGTTTTCGGTCCGTTACTATGTCTGTCCTTTTCTTTTCATAATTTGTTGTTGTTTCAAAATTACGTCAAATATTTCGAGAAATTTCAATACTCTCTCTCTCTCTGTCTTACTCTTGATTCCAACTATTGTTTTTGTCCGAAATTGTCTCACTTTATTTCTCTCTCTTTCTGTCTGTCGTTCTTACTCAAATGTCTCCTTCTTCTCCTTCCTCTCTCTCTCTCTCTCTCTCTCTCTCTCTCTATGTTGTTCTCTCTTTTTGATCTTCATTCTTTTTATAATATGAAATATTATTCTGATTATTACTTTACTATTTTTTTTTTTATTATTATTATTATAAAATTTATATTTTGAACAAAAAAAAAAAAAAAACGACAATTTTTTAATTTTTTGTTTCTTCTTTTTTTTTTCTATCGTTTTTTTTTGTGTGTGTGTATGTGTTTATCGAAATACATCGATTAATAATAATTGCAAAAAAAACAAAAACTATATTAAATTTAACTATTCAATTTGCGTTGTTAAGCCAATGAGAATGAGAATGAGAATGAGAAATCTCAACAAAAGTATCGTTATCTACTACTACTCACTCGTTCGTATCAACTACCACAACTACTTCTACTACTACTACTACTACTACTACCAACTACCACAACTCTTGCACTGCTGCTCCTGCCGTCGCTGTAAGCTGCTCTGCTGCTAATGCTGCTACTGCTACTGCTACTGCTGCTACTAAGCTGTGTTGCAACGCTGATGCAAGAATTAATAAATACATATATATATATATTTTTATATATACGATAAATGATTTACGATAAATACCGATAAATGAAGAGAAAGTTATATGAACTATATGCCGCCCGATATGCAAAACTGATTGAAAACTCATAGAAAAGCAGAGCATAAAAAAAGCAAAAGCAAAGCAGAGCAATTAATTAAAAAAAATATATAAATATTTATATATTAATAAAAAAAAAACAAAAAAATGATATTAAAAAAAAAAAAAACAGAATGAAAACTAAGAAAATCTAACTAAATATATCGATAATCGTTAATCGATACAATCGTACATCCAGTTTATGTGGGCCATCGTCGGCAGCAGCGCGAACTCGATTGAATCTTAGGTCTGTTGATAAAGCGACATAATACAACCTATAATAAATACATCCTATATTGCTCTCTACATTTGCTAAGAACTATTCAAATATACATATACATATATATATATATATATATATATATATATTTATATATACATAATTATATATATATTTATTATTTAAGTTCATTTATTATTATTACACTTTATGCGCCTTAATTTCGATATGCAAATGCAAAAAACAAAAGAAAAAAATTCAATATTGTGTACAAAAAAAAAAAAAAAAAAAACTTGTTAATAATCTTTAGTTTTTAATTCTTATAATTATAATAACTACACTCATTGTTTTTACATTAATTTTTTATTACACTTCTTAACTTTCATTTCGAACAACAACAACATCAAAAATAATTTCCTTGCAACAAAAAAAAGAAAAGAAAAACGGCAAAAAAAAAATAAAAATTTTCAATTGAAATTTGATGAAATTGTTTATAAATGTCAGAAATTGGTCGACAAGTACAACAACGACAACTACAACAACAACAATAGACAGCAATGATCAACAGCAATTGGCAAAAATCAAAGACAAAAATAAAAATGAAAATAATTATGAAAATTCTCAAAGCATTTTTTAAAGATTTTTCTGCTCAAAAAAAAAATAAATAAAAATATTTAAAAAATAATATAAACTCTAAATGCATATTCATTAATCTATATATATATATATATATTATATATATATATATATATCTATCTCTTTCACTCTCTCCAATTATTTCTGTTCATACTATAATTTTTTTTGTATTTATATTTTTGCCAATTTCTCATCAACATGCTATGAACAACTATATATATTATATATATTTTTTATACATATTATGTACAGCATAAAATATCAATTCACACACACAAACATAGACAGACAAATACACATACACTCATATATATAAATATATACTGTATAATTTACTATATACAATTAATTTCTTTATTATTTGATCATTTAATAAATTGAACAATTTTGAAATAATAATTTTTCAATGATTTTAAAACTTTGAGACTGTTTTTCAACAAAACTTGTTCGCACCAACTTACGACACATTATAAACTACAACAATAATTAATCACTTTATAATGATTCACACTTTCTGCCATAAGTAACATTTCACCACTTGATAAAAAACCAAACCCTACGTCCGGCCCAGCCCGTTTTCTCCACTTCATGCATTGCATTAATTTTTCCCCTTCAAAATAAAAATCGAAATTCGTGTCTAGAATTTAAGCAAATATTATTCGCCCCCTCCAAAAAAAAAAAAAAAAAAACACAACAACAACAATAACAACAATAAGAAAAGAAAAAAATTTAATAATAATTATTTATGCAATAATAAAATTATATAGTACTATAATTTATATATATATATAAAATGTTATATATATATTTAACAGTGCAGTTGTGAGCAGCAGTGACAATGGTCAAAAGTAGTTCCCAAAAAAAAAAAAAAAAATTAAATCAACAAAAAAATTTTTAAAAAAAATTTAATAAATTTAAAAATGAAGAAAAAAAAACGCTTGAACAACTATTACCTAAAATTGAAATTCTCTAAATAATTAATTTATATATTTATAAAATATATATATATATTTTATTTTTTGTTTTTTTTTTTCTTTTTCTTTCGTTTTGTTTCGTAGATTTTTTTTTTTTTGATTTTTTGTACTATTATTATTATTTTATTTTTTTTTTTTTTAAATATTTGTTTTTGTTGTGCTTAAAGCTTCCCACTAGCTAAGCTTATACTATACTACTACTACTACTACTGTACATATTTATATACATATATAATATATTTATCTATATATATAACTATTTTATGTTGTAAATATTTACTTTATTTTTATATTTTTTTTTATTTCTTTGTTTTATTGTTTCTTTTATTTATTTTTATTTTTGTTTTTTTTTGTGGTAGTTGTTTTGCATGCGCTTCTATTTTCTTTCTCTATCTCTTTCTCTCTTTATCTGTCTCTCTTTATATCTCTGTTTGTTTGTCTGTATAACTGTCCAATGTTGTTATATGTGTAAATAGTAGAAAAAAAAAATATACAAAAATATTTATTAATTGATTTCAATGCTAATATAAATTTTCTTTTTTTTGAATTTTTTTTTTTTTCATCCCAATTTTTGTTGTTGTTGTTGGACATAAACAGTTCCACTGTGGCGCACCCTTCCGAGCTGCCGCCTTCGCCCCATCAGTGGGAATGACGGCAAAATGAGGCGATTGCTGCCTAAAATATCAAAAGCAACACAACAACAACAACAACTACAGCAACATCAGCAACAACAGCAGGAATATCAACCACAGCAAGAGCAACAGCAACAATCGAAATATCAACAGCAGCTGCAAAACCAACAACAACAACAGCAGAAGAAGCAACAGCAGCTGTTACTGCAACTGCAACAACAGCAACTGCAATTGCATCAGCAGCAACAACAGATGATACATCAACAACAACAACAACAGCAACATGAACAACAACAACAACAACAATTTCTAGCGCCAAACACTTTTGACTAGCGCCTCGTCTATTTAAGAGTAAAAAGCATTCCACCACCGAAAAATCAACTAAAAAAGAATGAAAAAAAAAATGCAACAAGAAAAAAAAAACACAAACAAAATGTAACGTTACTCAACTGAAACTAGTCTAAAAAACAAACAAAACAAAACAACAACAACAACAACAAGAGGAACAGCAGCAAAACAAACACAACAAAAACAAATGAAAAAAAAAAAAAAAACAAAAAAAAAATTTTTGAAAGCTTAAACAAAACTGTGTAATTTCATACACAGAGACACAAACACACACACACACATGGAGAGCAAGCAGAATGATCGATGTTTAAGCTATATAAAAAAGCAAAGAAATTATAGCATACTTTTTGGGGACATCAAGTAGAAGACATTAATATTATTATATTTTCACTTTTCAAACTAATTTTATATTTTTTAAATAATGTTCCCAAAAAACAAAAACAAAAGAAGACGAAAAAAAACACAGTTCTGTTTAAGTAAAAAAAAAAAAAATTTAGAAGCAGCAGCAAAAATAACAAAAACAAAAATTTGTTATGCTTAAAAATTGGTATCAAGAAGAAAAAAAAAAACACAAAAGAAAATTGACAAAAAAAAAAAAACAAAAAAAATCTTTTTTGGTCTAAAAATATGCAAATCGTTTTTTTTATGTTAAGCGCTTAAACAAAAAAAAAAAAAAGAAAACTCGATGTAAATTAATTAGCAATTAGATGAAAAATTCAAAAACTCTCTAAACAAACTCCCCAACATCTTTCCCCCCCCCTCCCACCATTCTTCCACCTCCACGAAACTGACGTCATGTTCGTATAAAATGTGAAAGTAAAGAATGATGCAACAATTGAAATGCGAATATTGTAATAAAATACAACTGACAATGAAAAAAGAAGCAAAACAAAAGAATGCTAAAAACAAAACAAAAAATGAAAACTAAAATTTATAAAAAAAAAAACAAAAAAAAAAATTCTAATTATAATTAAAATTTAATATGCAAATATACAACACACATTACGCATACATATAAAAAATTTGTTTGCCAAAATTTACCTCTCACACACACACACACACACACAGACACAAAACAGAATTTCGTATGTAGAATGCAAAGCTACAAAATTAATTTCTCTCAAAAAAAAAAAAAAACAAAAAAAAAATAAAAATAAAAATATTTGCGCTTCAATTTTGAAACTGGTTTCTAAACAAAATTAAAAAAAAAAAAAATTATATAAATAAATAAATAAATGTATAACTAAAAATGCTACTATACTACAACAACTACAACTACTACTACTACTACTACTACTTATGTGTGTGTATATGTTTATAACTGTACATCAAACATGTATTGTGTGTATTTCTCTATATGTATTAACTGTAAATTTGTCAAAAAAAAACACATCAAAACAAAAGGCAAACAATGATGAAAAGAATGTAAGAAACAAATAGAAAAGAAAGATATGAAAAACAAAGCAAAACACACAAAAAAAAAAAAACAACAGCAACAACAACAAAATGCAAAAAGAAAAAAAAAAAACATTTTTAACCGTCGACTGATTACAAGCATAATAATAATTTCATACATAAATATGTTATATAATTATGCAATTAAAAACAATTTTATTTGTACGCTACGCTAATTATTAGAACTCTTAGTTAATGACAATTACAATTAATAAACAAAATCTTTAGTTTCAACTTAAAGCGATATATATATCTATATATATATATATATCATTTATAAGATTGCAAACCAACAAAGTGGACGACACACTGCCCCCCAGTGAATATGCAACGGCGTTTAAAAGTTATGCCACAATGACATCGCCAGCGCCGCCGCCACAGTCACATTCATTGCCAAATGCTAACACATGATATATGCCATGTCTGTGTGTGTGTATGTGTATGTATGTGTGTGTGTATGTGCCTGTGTCTCTGTGTCTGCGCATCAACTATATTTTGAACGCCTTGCATAATTCAATTAGTTTATTAACTTTATTCATTTTTTTTCTCTGTATTTAGTTTAACATGTAAAATAGTTTAAAAAAAAACAAAATTACAATTTCTGTTACTTTTCCACACAAGATATATAATTTTCATGAATATATATATATTAATATATATATATATATTATATATATTTAAGACTGAGTTCTCTCATTTCCTCACAAACAGAGAAAAGAAGATGAAGATGCAAAAAAAAAATTAAATATAGATGTAAAAGTAAAAGAAGATTATGATGAAAATGAAGATGAAAATGAAGAAGATGCAGATGAAATTGAAGTTAGCAGAAAGCAAGCATAAAACAAAGTTTCAAACATTTCGCTTAAATTATGTAATTAATGTAGCGCAAGAAAAAAAAAAAATTAACTTTATATAGAGCAATATATATATGTATATATATGTACAGATATATATATATATATATTGCATCTATGTATATGTATTTATAATTGTGTGTAATATGAAGAAAAACCTTAAGTTTTCTTTCGAAAATTTATATTAGAAATTTCTGCTCTTTGACGACAACTCTCAACTCACAGTCCACAGATCCCTCTGAATAAATAAATAAAAAAAAAAAATAAAGAAGTCTCCCACAAAAAATAAAAGAAAACAAAAACAAAAGAAAAACGAAAATTCTTTAAAACTTAAATCTGTGTGCTGCTTTCTTATGTATGTAGTTTTTAAATTATAAATTATATAAATATTATACGTATATAAAAATCTATATATATGTATATATATATATATATATACATTAAAAAAAAAAATGATGATAAAAAGGAGTAAAGAAAAAAAAGGAAAGAAGAAACGATGAAGAAAACATAATTAAAATATATGAATTCAAAACTTTCACGGAGATCTCATAGCAAAAAAAACATAAACAAAAATGAAAAAAAATATATATAAAGAATACAAAGAAAAATGAAAAGAAAAATGTCAAAATGCTTATGGCATTAAAGGAAATTAGCCGTAAAAAAATATACAAAAAAAAACCGTTAAGCAGACGACAAATTTCTTTTATCATTTTTCATTATATATTTTTTTTTTTAACTTTTGTTTATAAATAAAAAAAAAAATAAAACTTGCACTTTTCTTACAAAACACAAATGTCACACATAAACAATACACTTACATAAACACACACACACACACATACATACATGAAAATACAAACACAAATATACTCGAAAAAAAAAAACAAAAAATTATACTTTTAGTTTTTGAATAAAATAAAAAAAAACAATGCAAAATTATCATCAACATTTAGAAAATTAAGCGACACATTTTACATACAAAAACAAAACAAAACAAAACAAAACATTTAAATATTTAATGCATAAAGGAATAATAAAAAAAAAAAAAAAATAATGAATGTTTAACGATTTATGATGAATTAATGAATATACTGAATACTGCATAATGAATATATAGATTTTGTTTGGACTTATGTAGGCACCATGTACATAACATTAACACCCCACCAATACTTATACTTATATATTATGATATAATAATATGACTATATACTATATATATATATATACTATATACTATATGTGTAATCCATATTTAGTGCTAGTTATTTTTTTAGTTTAAACATAAATAAAAAATATATATATCTATATATATATATATTTAAAAAATGATTATATGAATATATAAATATAAATATGAATATGAATATCCATGCGATAGTAATATATATATATATATATTATCGATCATCGACATGTACATTATTTTTTTTGCACAACTTTCAATTTACTATCGAAAAAAAAAACATATTGAAATCTTATATAATACACACACACACACACACATAAACACAAACATTATTATATATATTGGAATTATATAGCGATTTGATAAATTCATTATTTTTTCTTTTGGCTTTATATATTTAGAGTCTCTTTTAAAAAAAAAAAAAAAACTTTTCATTCGCCTATGTTTAAAAAATTTAATTTAAGTAAAAAATGAATAAAAAAAAAAAAAACACGCTGCATTAGTATTTCAACTAAACCAATTTATGTAGCAGTATATATAATGGAACTGCAAACTATATATAAATAAATACTATATATATATATATATATATATATATACTATATATATATATATCATATAATAGAACTTACATATAAATTAAAATAATAATTATGACTTTACGTTTACGTTTACGAGAAAATAAAAAAAAACAAAAACAAAAAAAAATTGTGTAAAACTGTTTGTATAAAAAAAAAAACAAAAAAACAAGAAAAAAAAAACGAACCAAAAGAATTAATTTTGTTTTATTTTAATTTAATTAATTTTCTCTTTTACTTTTTCAAGAAAACCTAACTATTATTGTGGCAACCCACGTGTGTAGCCCCCATTGCCGTCTAGTAAACCGCAAAAGAAAACCCAATGCATTTGCCATTAGAATTTATAGCTATAAATAAATACAAAAATATTTATATGTATATGTCTATGCATTTTTTTCAATAAAAATTTAGTAGCACTTAATATATATGATATACAATATCCGATATATACAGTATATATATATATATATACTATATACATATATATGTGTATGTATATATAATATATGGACAATATTTGCAAAAACTAAACTGAATGAAAGAAGAAAAAAAAAATAGAAGAAACTCGTATCAGATATTCAAGTACAGGTAAAAAAAAATAAAAATAAAAAAAAACATTTGAAATATTTCCTTCATTACGTCAAGGAAATTCAATATAAAGCATTTTTTATTGCAGTTTAAAGTTAAACTGCATAAATAATAATAATAACAATAATTAAATATTGCAAAAAAAAATTAATTAATACAATTTCTCATTGCCAGTAAAAAAAAAACGCAAAAATTGAAAAAACTTTTTGGCAAAGCACGAAACGAAATGTAATGAAAAATAAAAACATGAAAAAAAAAATTGCGCTCAGGTTTATAAAAAAAAATAAAAGAAAGTAAAAGAAAAACTCTTGATTCCAGTAACTAAATAAAAAATAAATAATTCATAAAAAAGAAAAAAAAAATATTGAAATATAAATATAAATGTATGTTTACCATGTTTAACAAAAGGCTGTTTGTAGAAATTGTGACACAGTTTTTTAACCCAAAAAGAAAACTTAGAAAACCGAAAGAAAACTAAAATGAAAATCAAGCAAACATATTACGATAATTCAAAATAGAAAACTTTTTTGATGTAAATGTGAGTAGTGAAAAAAAAACAAAAACAAAATAAGAAAACTAAAGAAATAATGGAAAATAAAAAAAAAATACGCTAAAAGCTTTTGCCAAATAATTAAATACACAATTGAAACACGCTAATTTCAAACTTTGAATCACAAAAGGATTAACACGAATTGAAATTCCGATACAATACGATTATAATTATATATATATATATATATATATATATATATATATATATATCGAATATCGAATATATTTAATCAACGTTTTTGCAAAACATTTTCGGAAAGTATCCTTTGTGTGTATTATTCGTAGTTTTTGCTTAGCCAAAAAAAAATAAAAAAGAAAATTTCATATAGAGTAGCAGAAAGTAAACTTGTGTAAATAAAAAATAAAAATAAACAGAAAACTTATTATAATACATTAAAATTAATAATAATATTTATGGTAAAAATATAGAAAAACTTTGTGATTGCTTCTCATTGATGATATATATTCCATATTGAGTCATATGTAAGCCGGCGAGTGTATACTCTTACTTACACACAAACACATAGCAAAACTCACACACACACACACACATACATAACAGACTAACATAAACACATATGCAACTAATGCAATTTATAAATTCATTTAAATAGAAATTTCCCAAAAAAAAAAAAATTAAATAAATAAAATAAATGATGTAGGACACAAGAGCAAGAGAAGAAAAAAGAAGAAACACATACGATGTAGTTAACAATATACACTATATATACACTACAATATATACATATATATATATATATATTGAATCTCATATTTGATGCTTATTCATATTTAATTATTGCAAAAATTATTTATATATAGCAATTGAGAAAATTCAATAAATGTTGTAAAAAGTATATAAAAAAAAAAATAAAAACCAAAACAGAAATCTTTAAAATTCAAATATATACGAAACGATAATATCGATACTATAACTATATATATATGTATGTAGTATTTACTTAAAGAAAAAAAAAAACTCTAAAAATGAATATATATAAATGTGTATATGTATCTTCTGTGTAACTGTGTAGCACAAGAATTATTGGGTGAAAAAAAAGGCTTAACTAAGAGATGTCAAACTCTCATTGTCTCTCTTATCTTTCGCTATTCCCATTTTGCCCATTACGTAGAAGCTCTTAACCTAATTATAATCGCACGCCAATAATTCAGAGCAAAACAAAAGAAAAACAAAAAGAAGCAAAATGTCCTCTTAAATGTCCTTCTTTCCGAATGATATAATTGTATATATGTAAAATTATAAATCTCGATATCTAATTGTATCACATTAATATCCATTAATTATACACATATTTGAACTAATACTTTTCAGCAACAACAAGAACAACAAAGAAACAAAAGAAAATATTGTAAATTATTAATTGCGAAAGCGCCCCCTTTGAAAACAAAAACAAAAAACAAAATTATTATTGTATTATTAACATTAAAACATATTTGTATTAACATATTAAAACAAAAAAAAAAACAGAAGAAAATCGAAACACTAATCCCCCAAGCATTAGACTTACTAATATATTATATTATATTATAACGTAATATGGAAAACAGTCAAAAAACAAAAAAAAAAATAATAACAAAAACCAAAAATGCTTTCAAACTAAATAAAGTTCTTTGGAATTACAATGCAAAACAAAAAGATACAAAACCAAAAAAAAAAATTCAAAAAGACGTTTTAACTGCTTGCTTGCTACTTTGCACTGCTTGCAACTACTTGATTAAGCAGCGCCGCATCCACTCTACTAGCTAACAGATGGCGCCACTGCAAACGCAGCAATGTTTCCAAATTTCAATAACAGCTGGCGCGCTACCATTTTGCATATGCTGCAAAAGCAATGCAAAAAAAATTGAAAAAAGAAAAACACGATGAAAATTATTCAGTTCTTGGCTTAAAAGCTCTCATATATTCTATTTTAGATTTCAACGTTTTTTGTTTTTTTTTTTCTTTATGGCTACAAATGCATAAAAAAGTTATAAACCCGTCTCTTTCTTTCTTTCTGTTTTGTATCGGGTTACATTTTGTGTAAATGTTTATATAAAAATTTGTCTTAGAACTATTCTTTTATATATATATATATAATTATTTGTATATATAATTGTTTTTTTTTTTGTTTGTTGTTGTTTGCTTATTTGTTGGCATTTCTTTTGTTTTGTATTTGTTTTTCTTGCTGAATCAGTCTTAGACAACGAATTAAAAATGATAAAAATTATTCTCCAGGAAATACTATAATGATAATAAGTGAACTTTCTTTTCGATTTTATCTCTTTCTCTCTCTCTCTCGCTCTGTTTCTCTATTCCTTGCGACCATAATGGCTATAACTTTCCTCAACAAAGATCTGTATAGAACGCTTAACATGCTGCTTATGCGGCTCCGGCAATTGTTCCAACTTGGGCAAGATTTTCATAAGAAAACGAAAATCAGGTGATAAATTGATATTCGTTTCAGTTTCAGCTGCATTTGCTGGCGCTGCTTGCATGTTTGACTTTATAGCTGGTTCAACCGGCAATATAGTAACATCTGCAGGAAATTTTAAGCCAGGCAAATCATTGCCATTTTCCAATTTAATAAAATTTGTTGGATTCTTTTTGGGTGGCAGCGTTATGTGCGGTTTATGTTGTTTTGGCAATGCATTTTGAACATTTCCCAATTGTTGTTGATGCGGATGTTGTTGTTGTTGTTGTTGTTTTGTTGTATATATTGGCTCCTGTTTGACCACTTGTTGTTGCTGTTGTTGTTGTTTAGATTTAGCTTGTGCCTGCGCTTGCGCCTGTTGTGCCTGTTCTTTATCTTGTATGCAACTAAGAATCTCTGGTAGAAATTTCTCCAAATGTTGTGTAAGATTTGTTTGTTGTTTATCGGTGACAATCATTAATTTTTTAGCTGCCGTTTGATTATCCTTTTCTTGTTCAACAACAACAAACATTTTACGCTTTTGTCCATTTGATAAATTATTTCCATTTTTTTCATCAGATTTCTCAGTGATTAAATATAATTTACGTTTCTTTCCCATTGATGTACCATTTAATAATTTTCCTGTATTATTTTGTTGTGCATGTGCAGCATCAACTAAAGCAGAGAGCGGCATACTTGCCTCATAATCAGAATTTATCGACTGTACATCGCTGGAGATGGACGATGATGAACATATTGAATGAGAACGTTGCGGCACTGGTGTTATTGTTGTAATAGATTTTACTTCTGGTTGCATTAGTATTGGCTTTGATGAATCACTTGTAGAGCTCTACAAAATGAAAAACAAAATAAAGTTATCGTTATCGATGTTATCGTATACATATATACAAACACAAACACAAACTTACATCAACCAATTCTATAGTTGTGCTATCGGCCATAGGTTTGGCAGCTGTTGTTGTCATTGCCATTGTCATTGCCGTTTTTGTAGTTACTGCTGCTACTGCTGCTGATGCTGTTGTTGTTGTTGTTTCGTATTTTGGTGCACGCAATGGCGTTGTCTTAATACGCGTCTTGGCCATTTCGTTGCGCTGGCTAAAATGCCTATAGCAGATGCGCAGCTTTTTTAGTCCGCCAAGTTCCTGCACACGTTGGTCGCTTACACCAAAATGTCGCAGCCAAAAGTTGCAGCTGCAAGAGAATTACAATTGTTGATTGTTTAGTAAATGCACACAACACATGCATGCATATGTATGTATCTATATATGTGTGTATGTGTAAGAGTGTAAGCATGACTATGAATGCATTGAAGAGAGAGTGCATGTCTCTCAGCAAACTCTTTTACACACTCACTCTCTCTTGCACTCCATCGCTCTCGCTCTCGCTCTGACAATGACAAGCTCAGCTTTGCTTCAAACTACGCAACAATTGAAAGAAAGCTTTCTAATCTATAAACGCAAAGCAACAAAAATATTTGTATGTACATATATTTGCAACAACAATAATAATATTTGTTATATATGAAAATTTCTGATTTCATAAACAATTAATTTTTACCAGGAATTAGACAACAATTCGGCGAACAGCACACACGACGACCGACCGGCCAAAATAAAAACCAAAAAAAAAAAATACTATTTCAACGAGCGCGCTCTAAGCAGACGTTGCGATCGCCTTGCAGGTTCTTTGTTTACTGTAAAGAACTGCATTGAAGTTTCGTTCTTTTACTTTGGTGCTTTTCCCCCTCAGCAACAGCTTTAAAATTAGATCCCATCTCTCTCTTTCTGTACTGTCCCACACATATGTACATAAATACTCTCAAAACATATGAGAAGTTTTTGCACGAGCTAATGTAAAAGTTCTATCTGCCATAGCCGCCAAAAAGTTTGTCGCTGACAGAAAGCGCTTTTTATGCTCACTTGCATTGTTTCTCTTTCTCTTGCTTCGCTTATGAAGGTGCATGTGTGTGTTAGTGAGAGAGTTGTTTCTGCATGTATGGTGCTTTCGCTGCTGCTGCTGCTGCTGCTGCCGCTCTCTCTGTCGCTCTCGACGAGCGGAAGTTTGTTGCGCGTCTAGTGCCGGCTGCTTGCTGCTTCTATGCCCTTCTCCATACACATCTCCCTCTCGCACTTATTCTATCGTTGACTCTAAACCAATAACAAGAGTTGATTCTGTTTATTTGATTTGCAGTAATTGGGTTGGACCAAATAATACTTTAATTGATGCTGTTAATTAATTAATTAAATAAATTATTTTTTACATTTAATTATTAAATTTAGTAATTTATAGCAATTAATCAATATTTATATATTGATTAATTTTTTTTTTATTAGTATCATTTATTAAGTATGGGTTCACTCTAAACTCCATTTGCTGATGGCAATAACTCCAGTGCACAGAACATTTTTTTTTTTTTTGTGTGCAACAAAAACTTCACGGCCAACAGAGCGCGCCAGTACGCATTACGCAGAGAGCAAGTGAGAGAAGCAGAGAGAAAGAGATAGACATCAAGAGAGTTATAAATAAACTGATGCAGAATATATCTGACTGTGTATCTATGAGTGTGTGTGTGGGATGCAACTTCTTATGCTGTCGCTGTTTCCCTCACTCCCACAATTCGCGCATAATTGCAATACAAATGCATGCAAGTATGCTTCTTCTTCATTTTAGCTGCTGTTGTTATTTTTTGCCATGGCATTGAAATTTTTCTATGAAGTTGTTGCGGGCGCATAAAGTTCAATAACCTTTGACTCGACGCCAAGAGGAGACACAGGCCAAAGCATAACAAAAAAAAAAAAAAATGAAAATGAAAAAAGCTCCAACTATGGCTTTAGGTATGCTTTATGTGGAATACAATTAGTAAACGTGCATGAACATGTATACAAAAACAAATGAACAAAAGTATTAACATAAATACATAAATACATATGTATGTATGTATGTATGTAATTTATGTTTGTATGCAAAAAGAGAATTTCTGATGCGCAACAAGCTCTGTTGCAAGCCCCATCCCCATATATGTAAGTAACAGAAACAACAACAAGAACAAGAACAATAACAAAAACAGGTTATGTTTGTTTTCATTTTTGTCTTTGTCTTTTTCTTTGTGCATAGATCGACAAATGGCAATAAATGAATAAAAATAAAATAAAAAAAAATTATTAAAATGAAATTCAATACAAATAAATCGTAATTTTGGGGCGTTGACAAAAAAAAAACTTACTGTTTGAGATTATGTACGGGAAATCGACGCAATTCCGTTGCACTCGCCTCACAGCCCATCAGACACATTCTAGAATTGATAGACTGTTCAACACCATTATTCGCACTGGGATGCAGTGACATTGCCTTGCAAATGCGTAAATTACTCATTTTTAATTTTTTGATGGCTTACAAAATCTACGAAATTAAAATGAAATAATTGAAAATTAAGCACATGACTAATGTAAAGCATGCATACACACTCACACACACATACATACATACAAAATATCCAAAAGTTTTTTTTTTTTAACTACATATTTATTGACACATTTACTTAGCTTAAGCATAATAATATTTAAGCAGCAGCAAAATCGGAGCAAAAACGAAATTATCAAAAGAAACACAAACAAAATAGAGGTTAAAAGCTTTACACAGCGCGCGCTCTTTACGCTCTCTTTGCTCTATCTCTCGTTCTCCCTCTATCATATACACACACATACATAGCATTCACTCGCTGACGCTCTGCTGTCGCTTCGCTTTTTCAACTCACTTTGTGCCTGTGCAGCTTTCGGACAATAACACACGCTGCACTGCAGTTTTCTTTCAATTTTATTCAACAAAAAAAAAAAAAAAAAAAGTGATGCAAAGCTTTTTGTGGCCCAGTGCATAGCCATAAAAATAATAAAAAGCTTTAGCAGAATCAACGCTTACCTCTAGCACATCCAAAATCTTGCTGTTGCTGATGTTGCAGAAGGTCGTGATACATTTTCAATAAACAACAAACACATACATACACACACACACACACATAGATAGAGAAGAGTTTGTCTAAAGAGAACTAAAAATAATTCAATTATTAATCATTTGTACACATACCTTTAACTTCTTTAAAGTATTGGAAAAAAGAGTCAGAGGTGAATAACCTCTCTCTTTCTCACACTCTTTTGTAGTTTCTTTCTTCTCCTGCACGCCAACACGTTGCTGGCAATCGTAGCGTGCTTTTTTTTACTTTTGCCAGGCACAAAAATTTATCAATGCTCTTGTATGACTTACTTTAAAATTCTAAAGCTTTTACAGTAAATCATTTAATGGAAGACGTTAAAATAAGAACAATAGCAGCTTTAACTTGTAAGTATGTTGTTGTTGTTGTTATTATTATTGTTGTTTTATTTATTAATCGCTTAAACGTGTTGCTTGTACTTTGGACGCGTGGGTTTGACTTTTATTACGTTCTGTCCAAACTACGTCATGGTATCTTAAAGACTGTCGAAAGTTTCGCCTGCGTCATGTAAAACGTACTGAAAGCTTTAACTGAAAGCGAACCGGACCAATGCTTTACTTTTTTGTTCCCCAAAAGCTCTTCGCCTGCTGTTGTTGCTATCGCTATTGCTCATGGCTGTAAGCTTGGTTTCGCAGCGAACGTGTATAATAAATTTTGTGCTTTCACTCTCATGCTCACGCTCACTATAGCTGAAGCTTTTCTCTCATTCACTGTTGCACGATTGTTATACACAGAGGGTGGAGAAGAAGCTTTGCCTGTGGAACGAGATCACAATGTGGATGTTACCAAAAGCTTTTGCTGTGTGTTTAGTCTAACAAAAAACAAGGCTATTGCAAAAGCTTTTTCAATGAATATTTTTACGATATACGTACGGTATATCGTATTATATCGCAGCGTATTGTATCGCATTATTTGACACAGTGAGAAAATGCAAGATAACAGGCGCCATATACATTATTCTGCAAGATTCGCACATATTGCATATTTAAATAAACATTTATTCTTATCTTAATTGCCTGTCATAAATTGCACTGAGCTTTTTAGGAATGCAACATTTGACAGAATTTTCAATTCAACAAATTTATAAAAAAAAATTTTTAATTAAAAGTGTTAAAAGCTTTTCATAAAACATACGATAAGTCACAGGTGTTGTAAGCAGCAACAACAACAGCAATAGCAGCAGCAGCAGCAGCAACAACAACGGCAATTTTTCATGCATTAATAATAATTTGCTGGAAGCACGTTTAATGCGATATTTAAAAGCCAATCAATTGAAAAACTTGTGGATGCCATAAATTTCAATAGTTGCATAGACGAAAACCCAACAAAAAAAAACAAAACATATTAAAAAATTTAAAAATAAATAAAAAAAGAAGAAAAAAACTGGCATAAAGAAAATGCAGATAAGGCGTTAACTTGTCACATCATTCATTATTCTTTGGCTACACTCCGCCTACCCCGCATGTGTCGCATCGCGACATAGATGACAATTTAAATTGTGTAAACAATTTTCGCTAAACAGCCCGCTCGTCAATTGTTTACGCCTTGTGGCTGTTAAATTATTTAATAGCTTCTTTTTTTTTATAGACTCCTAGTTAAAAAAAAACGATATAAATTACATAAATATCGTCGTCGTAAAGTCGGGAATGTGAGACCAAGTTGTCTATATAAACGCTTGATTGTCCCCAATGATCAGAAACGCGACAATTACAAATAGGGCAGCAGACCTTTAGTTAAAGTTGTATATTTTTTTTTTTATTTTACGATCATACCAATGCTGTTCAACACATTATCCTCGACAACAGTTTTAAGACAAAGCCATTAACAACTAAAACTAGCCTCTCTCTCTTTCTCACTCACACACTGTATCTGTCTCTATTTTTATATGTTTCTAAAGTGTTTCTTTAGTTACTGCCGTTTGATTGAATGAATGATTCGTTGAGCACTTGACGTAGCGGCGTCTCGGTGATGCCAGACTGCGATAAATAATCATCAACTCGTGCGCTGTGTGGTCTCTCATTCTCTCAGTCAGTTGTTGTTGCCTCTGGGCCACTGTGCTGCTACAGATTATGTGATTAGAATATTGACAATTAAGCGCACATAAATTGATTTACTTGTAATTTTTAATAGCGCCCAACAATAACAACAACAATTCCAATTGAATCAATTGCAGAGGCGTAAACAAAACAAATGCATTGTGAAGATTTCTTTGCATAAAAGTACAGACAGAGGTAGAGAAAGAGAGAGAGAAATATTTATGCATCATTATTGGCATAGAAATATTTTTTAAAAATTGTAAATATATAAAAATAAAGGATTAAAAAAAAAAAAATAATTGCTTGTCAGAAGTGGGATTCGAACCCACGCCTACAGAGTAGACTGCGACCTGAACGCAGCGCCTTAGACCACTCGGCCATCCTGACTATTGTGCGCTCGCAATGAAAATGCCAATTGCCATGCAATGCAATCAAATGTTACAATGATATTGCCATCTCTTTCTCTCTCACACACACACACAAACTATCTGCAGCTGGTGCTGCTGCTGCTGCTGCTGCTAATAGTATTTTTAGACGAGCATCGTTAAGCATACGTCAAGTATGACAATGTTAGCCAATCACACTTGGCTCTTTGAACTTGAGCAGCCTACACGACGCCGACGTTAACTATACAATCTCCTCTCGTCGTCGTCGGCGTTTTATGTGTTACATAGGAAAAATGAAAAATGGCATGTGGCGCCCCAAAGGCAAAGACAAATTGCACTCGTCGCGTCATGGAAAGGTGTGTGCAGTAAATGAAAATGAATAACGAACAAAATGAACAATAAATGTTAAACATAAGCAAAACAACATAAAAAAAAACACACACACACACAAGACTTTGATTTCGACAATTATGAAAAAAAACAACAACTGCAGCGCATTGCAAATGTTTTGCGATGCAATGCGATAATAATAATAATAAATATATATTATTATTTTTTTTTTATTATTATTCATAATTTGTATGTAATGAAAAGAAAAAAAAAAAAAGAGTTATATGTAAATGTAGAATGAGGTCAAAATCATTTATCAACAGAATTTCGAGCAAAACTTCATATAGATTGGCAAGTGTCACATTTGATATTTATTTTAATTTATTATGCAATAAAAGGCGCCCACCCACTGAAAATACTGAGAAACTGTTGAGTTTGTCATGACTTTTTAATGCATTTTTGCAAAATATGCAAATTAATTAAGTTAACTTTATATAAATGTCAACTGGCAACTGGCCAACAGTCAGCAGCCAGCAGCCAGCAGCCAAATTGTGCCTGCAGGCTTACAACAAAAAAAAAAAAAAAAAACAAATGTCTCCAATGTTGCTATGTTGACATTTCACACGCAGCAAAGCGCCTGCAAAAGTTTGCAACTACTTGTTGTTATTGCCACTTGTTGCTGCTGCTGTTGCTGCTGTTGCTTGGTCGCACGCACTTTCAATGCATTTCAATTAGCCGACTATGTGTGTTATGCTCCACATTGGCCTCGCTGCTGATATTTTCATTTTTATAGCTTGATTGTAGACATTTGATAGGCATTTATATATGTTAATCAGTTGCCTGACCTGACAGCTAAAGTTAATTAAAGTTTACGCTCAGCGAGCATAAATTCAATGTAATACGAATGCTGAACGATGACTGCGACTGCGACTGCGACTTTGACTGCGACGTCGACATCATTTGAGACTTAGACACACACACATTCGTTCTGCTTATTTATCCATTAATTCATATGTTTACTTGCCCTTAACATACCTCAGCAACAACAAGAGCAGCAGCAACAGCAGCAGCAGCAACACAAGCAGCAGCAACAATTCTGCCATTGAAGCATAGAAACATTTCATTGTGATTAATGATATTTTATAGTTGCAAGTTCTAAGACATCAACAACAACAAGAGAAACAACGCATACAAGAGTTTGACCCATTTCCAATGGCAGTCGAAATGAAATTAGCAAATTGCCCGAATGTCAATCAACAGTCATCAATCAAAATTTGTGCTACTGTCACTTTGACACAATAAGTATAAATATAAATAAAAAACATAAATAAATAAATTAAAAAATAAAAAAAAAAACAATAGCAATACTCATAAATAAATATAGAGCGCAACGGGGTGTGGCAGTTGCAACAGCAGCAGCAGCAGTAGTAGTTGCAGTTACAGTTGCAGTTGCAGTGGGTGCAGCCAACGCGGCTGGAAGTCAATGCTTGTAAATTAGCATATAACAATGGCCAGTAAAGTGGGTCAACAAGACACTGTGAAGGTAGAGAAAGAGAGGCAGACTAAAAGAGAGAGACAGAGAGAGAGAGAGAGAGAGACAGACAGAGACAGAGATACATGAGAAAGATAAGCCGATAGCCTAAGGTCGTTAACAAAGAAATGCTTAAAGAAGTTGTTAACAAATATCTTAATCAAAGTTTTGAAGATCGATGATGACGATCAGCAGTGTGAAAATGAAAAACGAATTGTATATGAGGGAAAACTACTGAGCTAAGTACGTTATGCAACACTGGCTAAAGCAGCAGTGTGCAGAGAAATGTTACTTCTCTCAAGTTAACTTTGATGAGCTGCGTTTTGCAGATCGTTTGAGCTAATAAATGCAAAGTGATCAAGCCAGAATAGTAATAAAAATATTACTAAACTGAAGTTTACTTTGATGTGCTGTCAAGTAAGTAAGCGCAGAGCATATTGTACCTAAAATAGTTTATAAAAAAAATAGCTAACACAACATTTTTTTTAAAGTCTGACAAAAAAAAAAATGATTGCATAAACATTTAAATACAGCACAAAATCAATTTATGCATCTTCCTTCGGCAAACACTAGAAATAAATAATAAAAAAAAAAGAAAAGAACAAAACTGTAAAGAAGTCAATAGACTCTTTCAAGATCAAATGCAGCACAGCTAAAAGAGCAGACAGTGCGACCAAGACTGTCAGACAAGACACACACAGACACACACACACAGACACACACACAAACTCTGACAAACACAATTGGCAAACAATTTTGCTGATCATCACATTGACCACTTGAAGCATTAATCAATATTTTTTTGCATTATTCGATTTTTATTGTTTTTATTTTTTTTTTTTTGTATTTTTTTTTAGCGACATTTTATGCCAAATTTGTACAAAGTTAATTAACTGGTTTCATTGTTTTTTTAGCCGCCTCTATTTTCAGCATTTCTCAGTTGTCTGACTTCTTTTCTTGACGCCAATCCATCGCCTCCCTTCTTCTTCCCTTCTCAGACCATAACGCTCTGCTTTATAAACAGAATACACATACTTATGTATTATGGCGATTATGGGGGCGTATACGTAATATGTATGTAAGCAACAGGCAGCGAGTGAGAGAGAGAGAGAATGCTGTCTGGCAAACAAAGAAAGCGCGCTGAAATCAATTTTAAAACATGTTTAAACACGCTTCGCTTTTTGTATTTTTTTCGTATTATTTTTGCCATTTTGCCCAAGCTAATAGAAATTTAATTAGCCATGCAATTTTTGTATTTTTTTTCTACTACTTGCTCTTCTCCGCTCTTGACATTTTTTATTCGTCAAGCACTTCATCCATTTGCTGCTTTTTTTTTTGTTTATGATTTTACTGCTGCTGCTTTGTGAGTTGACGCTGCACGTGCAGTCAAAAAGCTTTGACATATGAGTGTTACTCAGTATTTGTCTCTCGCTCTCTCTCACTCACTCACTGTATGTGTGTATGCTGCCCACGCATGCGAGTTTGACGCGCTGCCTTTGTTGTGCTGTGTATGTGAAGTGAAGAAGCCAAGACAAATAAAAAGACACGAAATAAAAACAAAACTTTATGGCGCACCACACAATGTGCGCTGAGCTCTTGTTTACTCTTTGCTTGCGCTCACACTTGCGCTCTCTCTCTCTCTCTGTCGCTCCAACACCCTCATTGTCAATATGCGCATTGCGCTCATCTGTTCTACTCTCTCACTCTCACACACTCTCTGTGTACGTTTTCATTGCTGCGCGCAGTGAAGGTAACACTGCAACTGTTAATGTTAAAGATAAAGCATGTTAATAACAGTGCGCTGTTATAGACTTTCTGTTATGCATTGCACGACGTAATAAATGTTAAGCATGTAATTATTGTAATTTATTATTTAACTTAATTATTACATCACGCACTTTTTTCGTAGGCAGCGCCAACATTGACGTCACTGTCAGAGAGCATAGAAATTATTGTATTTGCTTTTTGTAATCTTTCATCTCTCAGCACTGTGCGATCGGCTTGCTTTGACGTGCCTGCCTGCCAGCCGCTGCCACTGCCTCTGCCGCTGCTGCTGCTGCTGTTGCTACTATTGCTTTTACTTGTTCACTGGCGCAGCCGTTGCCAGTGCAGTCGGCAGCATAAAGCGCAACGCGTCGGTTCGAGAAACATCTAAACGGAAAGTTTACAGAAAAATAAGCGCGTCGAAGTTTTTCGATTTTATTTATTTTTTGGTCAGTTACGACGTTGCCGCGCGTCTTATCGGGTCGACGATTCTAATAGTGAAAAGCCAATTTTATAAGCCAAAAAAAAAAAAATAATAATAATAAAGTGAATATTTTATTTATAATTCCCACCCTGCCCCTTTTCACGCTTGATATTTTAGTCAGTTAAGTGTTGTTATAGTTGTTGTTGTTGTTGTTATTGTTGTCACAAAGACAAAACAAATAAAATTTAAAATGAAATGAAATCGCATTTCCTTCTCATTTTGCTTGTTTCTATTGCAATTACGAAATCTAGCGATGAAATTTTTTTTGTGTATATTTTCCATGTGTCTATAAATAATACAGAACTGAACGGAACAGTCGGTCGGTTGGTCGGTTGGTCGGTCGATCGGTTAGTTGTTCTGTCTGTCAGTCGGTCGCCTGCCTGGTCAAAGAACCAACAACATTTTTTTTTAAAGAGCTAAAAGAGAAAAGAACAAAACAAAAAGACAAAAAAAAAGAAAGACATATAACTGACGGGTTGATTGACTTGAAGGAATTTGAGACTTGGAGACCTCAGCAGTGGCAGAAAACAGTTGAAAGCAGCATCAACATCAACAAGGCAACAAAAACAGCATCCAAGATTCATTATCCATATTCACATATTCACATTCATATAGTCTGCTCTTCCTCCTCCTCTTTCTCTTCCTCCTCCTTCACCTTAAAGAGAAAAAAAAGCAGCAACCACAGCTTCCGCTGCTTATCTGCCGCACGAGATTCTGACGGGGCGGTCGTTTGATTATAAGCGACGCATGAGTTGCGCTTTTATTTTATTTTATATATTTTTGTTTTTGTATTTTATTTTTCTGTAAGTTGCACATTCAATTTACGATTAGACTGAGACGAACACGAACAGCATAGAGATAAAGACTCATAAATACAAAGTAAACTAAATAAATAAATTGTAAACATCACGTACATATGTATGTACATAGTTTGTACGTTGTTTAACATTAATATTTTATTCGGATTCAGATTCAGATTCAATAACAGAAATCAATCAGTAATTGAGCAAATAAATGTACAAAAAGACATAAATAAAAGCAGCGCAATTAAACTGTTGAATTAAATTGAAATTGAAAATTTCTCAAGCAGCCAAAAACCAAAGAAATATAAAATTCTATTGTGAGTGAAACGTTTAGCAAAACAGATCTTCCTCCAGCAGCCGGTTTCGATCTGTTTTCCATCAGGCCAACAGATGACACCCCCGCAAAATATATCCGAAGAAACAGTGGAAATAACAACGAAGGTTACGCAAAGCATATGCCGAGCATTAGCGTAGCGCGTAGTAGTAGTACGTAAATATTTTTATACAAATGTAAAAAGTTTTTTTTTTTATTTTTATTTTTATAAAAATTTAAAATAAAAAAAAATTTGAAAAGTCAAAAAAAAAGTTCTTGTCAGAAGTGGGATTCGAACCCACGCCTACAGAGTAGACTGCGACCTGAACGCAGCGCCTTAGACCACTCGGCCATCCTGACTGTTAGCAAAGCATGAGCTAAAGTTTGTTTTGTGTCTATGGCAGATGCGTTGCTCGGTGTTAGCCAATACAATACAATGCTATAAATAGTTTTGTTTTTTGTGTGTTTTTTTTTTATAGCAAGCAAAGGGAATTTTCGTATGAAATCAAATTAATATTTTGCTATTTGCACTTTGTCACAATGAGAGGAGAATTAATAATTATATAATATTTGTAATTAAGTTATTATTTTCTTATACAACCAATGAACATTTAAATGGAATTGTATATGTGTTTGGCAGGTAAACAATTAATGTGCGATTTTATGGCATAATAATAATTGCAAATGAAATTGATTTCTTATTTAACTTTAGATAAATCTTATCGCTATACAGTTAATGGGCAAGGCAGCCAACAAATATTAGATTAGTCATAAATGAGAATATAAGTAGAGATTTCTCTGTTTAAAAACAAAGGCCCGGCCCATTACGTCGCGGTTCGTCCCCCTGTATCTGTATCTGCCAGGTATACAAAATATGTTTATGGCATCTAATATTGGGGTCAACCCGCATTCTCGTAGCCACAAAGTCATAATCAGGGCGCTAATAATGCGGTTAGAAGCAGCAGCAGCAGCAGTCGCTACAGTAGGCGTGTCATTTGACCCCCAAAGGGTCCCCTTACACATCCCCATTAAGATTTCCACTTTCTCACTCTCATTAGTAGCGGCGGCGGCGGCTGCGGCGGCTGTTGCCTTTTGTTATTGTTATTGTTGTTGTTTTCTGTATATATATTTAATTTTGTTTTTTGTTTTATTTTTTAAATATATTATATGCATTATATTATTTATGATCTTTATTTTGTTGGCTTTTTAATGAGTTTCTCGACACTTGTTGACATTTTTCATGTGATTTATGAAAAAGTTTGCGGGGGGGGGGGTGAGAGTGTAGTAGAAAAAAGTTCATTAAGCTTGAGGTTTGAATTTTCCATGCCGATATTCAATACGACAAGCACAATCAATGTACTTGTTGTTGTTGTTGTAGTTGTTGTTGTTGTAGTTGTTGTTGCAGTTGTAGTTGTTGCTGCTGCTATTGCAAGTGAAGAATAGCGTCGCTTTGTTTACATATTAAAACAGATTCCGCTTTGACTTTATGCCGCCCGACAAAAAAAAAAAACTATTTATAGCGAATTTGTTTTTTTTTTTTTTTTCTTTTTTTTCTTTTGAAAGTATTTTCCGCCATAATCTTTGCATGCGCATTTCATGCGAAAGCTAATTGTTTGTTTATCCAAAAGGAAAAAACCAAATGCCATGAAATGTTTTGACATGCCGCAAAAATTTTCCGCATTTGGCCAATACACCAAAATATTAGAAATTGTAGAAAATTATGAAAATTATGATTTTTTTTATTTCTATCTATTTATGAAATTTTTCCAATGCATTTTTACATATATCACAAATGTGAAGATGTTGATGAGAAAGCTAAGAATTGATAATATTTCAGCATCGACAACTGTTGGAAACATAAAACTGACACGAATAAAAAAATTTTTTTTTCTTCTTTTTTTGCATTTATCAAGTGCAGCAAATAAATTTGCAATAACTATAAAAAAAAAAAATTAAAAAAAAAATTATTTGTTTATAAACAAAAAAGCGTTGACACAGTTGACAATTGCGAATTTCATTACATTTCATTTCAGGGCACGAGCTCAATGCCATTTTGGTTGGGTCAGTTCTCTGTGTATTTTTTTGTTATTCAATTACGTTATTACGATATCTGCAGACCTCTTTCTTTTCTCTCTCTCTCTCTCTTCTCTTTGTTTTTCTTTCTTCAGTCTATTCTTGCTGCGTCAACATTAACGCATTTGTCGGGCAAGGTCTGAGCTCGTTTTTATCTATCAATGTTTAATGTTACTATCAAAAACACGCGATAAGTAATGCAAAAAAAAAAAATTAAACAGCAAAAAAAAACAGGTTAAAAATTTAACGTGAAGTTCAGATATTCTCAATTACAAACATTTGATAAGAAAAAATAAAAAATAAAAATAAAACATTTGTGAAATTTAATATGCTACAATTTTTATTTATTTTTTTCTTTATTTTCTTGCACACATTTTCTCTTGAAAAATTATAGCTACTAAGTTTCAGAGCTATAAAAAGCTATCAAGTGGCCAAACACTTGTTACAAATTGCTGCTATAAAAATCGCAATCTGAATGCATATAAAAAGCAAGATTTGTGTACATTTATTTTATAGTGCAATTAAGTGCTTAACTATCAACTGCTCTTATGAGCATTAACTAATCAAATAACAAAAATATACATAAAATAAAAATAAAATTAGTGTAATAAATATTAAAATTAAAATAAAATAAAAATACAACAAACAATAAAAAACAAGAAAAAAAGTTCTTGTCAGAAGTGGGATTCGAACCCACGCCTACAGAGTAGACTGCGACCTGAACGCAGCGCCTTAGACCACTCGGCCATCCTGACTGTTCGCTCACTGCTGTCAAAGTGCCAATATACAAATCACGTTCTTTAACGTACAACAACAACAACAAAGAAAGGAAAATAAAATAAAAACAAAATTTGAATGTAAAAAAAAAAAAAAGAAAAACCTACACCGAAATTTTTATTAACAATTTTACTGTACAGTTTTACGATCTCCCGTATAGTTATATATATGTATCAATGCTCTAACCAAATCGAAGACAAATAATCGTGATAGTATTTGATCGGCAAAGCTCTTCATGTGAACTCGTATAATTTGCTCAAAATTATCTAAACGTTCCAGTGTACACAATCGCAAGTTAATAAGTTTTCTACCTTTAAGCATACCATTAGCAATCTTTTGATATTCTTCCACAAATTTTTTCAATGCTGTATTCTGATGCGTAACTGCCAAATCCAGATAATCATTAAAAACTGTTTTCACCGTATTTTGATCAAATTCTCCTTGCATTATTTGATGCCATGCTTTCTGTGAATATGGACAATGTAATTGTGAATATTTCATTCTATATGATTCACGTATAAATGGAATTTCATTATAGATTTTTGCAGTTTTTTTCGATTCAGAAAATAATTGTATTATTTTATCGTTTAAATCATTATCACGACATAATATAAATTTAAGTGGAAAATGTCGCAATTTTGGTATCTCAACGACAATAATATTGCCCAATAGATCACATAAATATTGTTCCGGATATTCCAATTTTGGTGGTTCAATAGCACTCATAAAGAGTACATAATGAAATGGATATGATATACCACAAATACTCATTATGACTGAACTGTATTTGTAATTAATTGGTAAGACATCGAATGTTAAAAAACATTCATTTTTTAATGCATCTTTACTTGCTAATTCAGCGATAATAGCCGTATATTTGAAATATTTATTAATACGATGTTTCTCCTCTAACGGTTCATTTTGATAACGATTTAGGCATAGGGCTTGATCTGATTCTGTTAACTGTTTAAATGATAGAAGATCTTCAATTTCAATCTCCGACGAGCCGTTCATGGCCAAAAGAAAAAGAAGCGTCAAACATTAACGCCAGCTCGTAAAAACAAAAAAAAAAAAAAAATTGATAATAGAATTTATTACAAAATTTTTTTTAAAACATAGCCAACTGCTATACAAAATGGGGAAAAATTTTGATTAATGTTTTCTAAACAGATTTTTATTTTTATTTTATTTTATTTTTGGTTCAATTAAAGCTTGTAACTTGACCCACAAAAAAAAAAAAACTCTCATCAAAATTGACAAATGCCAAATTTAAATATCAATTTCGAATTCAAATTGAAATTGAAATAGAATTGAAATCGCTTAATCATTTACTTGATTTATCAGCTGCTCAGTTGACACGCCCCGTCAATATCCATAATTGTTAAATTGTCCCCAAGTAATCATAGTGATTAATGTTAGCATTTTTATATTTATTTATTTTATTTTTTATATTTACATAGAGTATAGATTTATACCGGTTCTCAAATTTTCACAGACTTCTAGCGTTTCATATTTGCATAATTGCAATTTATTGTAAATCCGTGTGCAAAAATATGCTAGAAATTTGTTAAAGCTTAAAATCAAATCTTTTTTTTATGCCGCCAAAGGCCGACAGCTTTTCACAAAATTGCAATTCGCAATTCTAATACAAATTATATGCAAATTTAACAAAAAATCTGAATCTAAAATTTGAAAATTCGAAAACCATAACGAAATCAGAATCCAATAAGAATTGCAACTCATTAAAATTACAGCAGAGTTTTTGGCCTCTATCTCTCTGTCTCTTTTCCTCACTATGTTTCTGTCACATTTGACAATTGAATCTGACACTTTCCATCATCTGTTTGCATCGCACTTGACATTCAATCAGCATGCTTGCTCAGTCACTCAATCAGTCAGTCAGTCAGTCAGGCAACCAAACTAATTAGTTGTCAATTCTTTTTACATCGATTGTTGATTGAAACTAAAAATGGCGCGACGGCAATTGCAACTTTAGCTGCCGCTGCTGCTGCTGCCGCTGCTGCTGCTGCCGCTGCTGCAGCAGGATGACAAGCAAATTGAATTGAATTATGCAAAGATTGAATTGGCATGAATTGCAAGAAGCATTAATTGGCATACGATATTGAATATTTGTTAACTAGCAATGCATTCTCTAAGAATTCTATAAATTAATATCGTAAAATGCGAATATCGTAATAATGTTGAATATTGTATTTACATGTGCATAGATTAGTCTATTCTATTCAATAAGAATTGAATAGACTAATATCGTAAAAAATTTTTGAATATCGTAAAATGCGAATATCGTAAAAATGTTGAATATCGTATTTGCTGTGCATAGATTAGTCGATTCTATTCAATAAGAATTGCATATACGAATATTGTAAAAAAATTTTGAATATCGTAAAATGCGAATATCGTAAAAAATGTTGATTATTGTATTTACATATGCATAGATTAATCGATTTCTCGCCATAAGAATTGCATAGACGAATATCGTAAATTTGTTGAATATCGTAAATTTTTTGAAGATCGTAAAAAGTTGAATATCGTAAATGTTAAATAACGTAAAATGTATAACGTAATTATTATTATATGCTATGCATATGTAAAAACCCTTTAATTTCAGAGTTCAAGGTCAAAGCAGTGGCGTCAATAAAACCGACGCACTTTTACATATAAGCCGAAACAACAATAAGATTCATTTACGTTTCCAAGAATTAAACGTGTGCAATTTCAACTTTAAATGGTTGTTTTTTTTATTATTTCATTCTCTGCTATATAAGTACATGTGTCTGTGTATGTGTGAGTATTATATATACTATATATATGTATATATATATTACAGATTAAACACGCCATTAAATGGCATATGGACTATTATGGCAGCTCCCACGCAAGTCACGAAAATTGAACAACGCGACGCGATTTCTACATACACTCTTCGTCTCAGTCTCAGTCTCAATCGCAGTCTTAGTCTCTATCTCTATCTCTTTCATTGTCTCTGTCGGCGTCCAAATTAAAGCCGACCACGTAAAGCTCAAGTTCAATCCGCGACGACAATCAAAAACAGAAACAATAAAAACAAAGCAACAGAACATAAAACATACCAAGCGCAACAGCAACAGCAATAATAACAATAACAACAACAACAACAAAAGTAACAACAACAACAACAAAGAAAAAGTCAAGAGTAACAATAAATTAAGCGTGCTAAAAGAAATATTTAAACTGCAAAAGGTGTTGGCTGCATTTCGTCGCCGCTGTCTGCCGCATTAAGTGGGTCAGGCAGCAGGCAGACAAAAGCAACAGCAACAGCAGCAGCAGCGCAGCAACAGAGACAACAGGGGCACGTCCCAAGGCGCTGAAGCGCATCATTATCATTATCGTCATCATCATCATCATCATCATCAATTATTATGTGCAGTTTATTATAATTCAACAGAAAATTCGACAAATTGCGAGAAATTTTATATTTTTTTATTTCTTTCCTTTTCTGTTTCTGTTTTTGTTTTGTTTTTATTTCATGTTTGTTATTTGTGTTCTCTTTATATTTTTACTACTCTTTGTTTATGTAATTATGTAACAATTATAAACAATACAACGCAACAAACAAGCAGAAGAAGCAGCAGCAACAAGAAGACAAAAAAAAAAAGCAACACGAATTCATTGATAAATATAGCAAAAAAAAGAAAAGTTGAAATTGCGTATGTTCGTGCTATCTCACTCACACTCTTGCATTCGCATTCGCACTCGGACTCGCACTCGCACTCGGTCTTCCTCGCATTGCGATCGTAAACAAAATGAATTCACCACAGCTCGTTAATACAGCTGCGCAAGCTCACCATAGCAGCGGCAGCGACAACAGCAACAACAACAGTAACGGCAACGCCAGCAGCAACATAAATAATACACATACAACGCCAGTGGTAAATAAATTTGCGCCTGCACGTAGGCTAGCTGCACGTCAAACGTTGCGTCTTGCCATACCGAAACAACAGGGTGATTCAGTGACACTGCCACATGCCACTGCTGGCAATAATACAATACAGCAACATACAAGCAATATTTATCGTCATTCACCATCACAATTGCCACCAGCACCACAATTTAAACGTCACACTGCTGGTAATAATAGTGGGAATAGTTTTATACCAAAATCAGCATCACCATTAGAATCACATAAATTGCCAAATGTAACACTAGGTGGTAGTAATACAACACCATTGATTTATAATGGTAACACTAATGCAAGTGGCAGTGGTGCATCTACAGCTAATTCAACAAGTTTTCTAGCTGTACGCAAACCAAGTTTAACATTAAATTCATCGGATATACGTAATAATAATGATTTATTTGCCTTTGCCAAGGATATGTCACCAGCGCTGGAATTAAATGGTGAGTTTTTTTTTTGGCCTAGACAATAAATTAACTGTAATTGTAAACTGTTGTATTTTTCTTTTTACATGCAGATCACGCACACTCTCCCATGTTTACAGAGCTCAGCTCTGGCATATCGCCAGGTAATAGCAATGGCTCGCCAACACATCATCAGCTGGGTAGACTCTTTAGTTTAAGTCCATCCAGCATGAGAAGTTATGGAAATGTAAGTAATTATTATTATTATTATTATTTTATTACTCTTTGAATTCACCTCGCAACCCTTGAAACTCTAATTAGTAGTGGCAACAATGTCTAATAGTTATTTATAGACAAACTGACCAAAGGGTCAAGTTAAACTCTTAAATATACTCGTATATAAAGTGACGTCTTGTTTCTCTCTTTCATTCATTTGCTCTTTTGACTTTACACTTTGCCTCTCTTATAGGCAAACGTGACAATTAGCTCGTGCTGCTTGTAAGTGAGACAGCACTACATATAAACAAGCACGCTTTAGATCATTATTGTAGGTGAAGAGAGGCGCAAATTTTGCTCTCTTTGGAATTTGTAACCTTTTATATGCTTAAATGTCATATTGTTATTATTGTTGTTGTTGACCTACAGGCAAAAAGCTTTACAAACACAAACAGAGCGTCGTGTCAATTTGTAGAGCGTCGCTACGTCTAACCGTCAAACATAATATGACGCGTATAAAGCTTATACCTCACGCGACTTTCCACACATAAAAAGGGGTGCGCGAGGGTAGCGCGTATTATTCTTTTGCTTGTTTGTTGTTGTGCTAGCGACGACACTCCCAGGGTATGGCAGAACAGGTAAATAGTTAGAAAAATAGCGTCAACTTAATTAATAAATAATATTTAACACGCTTTACATAAGACTAGAAAGAGAGCGAATGAGTGAAAGAGAAAGAATCATTAGACGACTGGTTGGCAAATTATTGTTATAGCTTTTTATATATGTATATGTAAAGTATATAGAAATGTCTACACATTGACTTTATGGACAAATGTATAATCAGCATTCGGTTAGCAAAAATTTGTGTTTTGATTTTTATTTACTTTTTGTTTTTATTTATTTATTTATTTATTTTTTTTTGCTATGGCTCGTGCATTGTCGCACAAACACGACTTGATTTAACGTTGACTCTGTGTGCGCGCTACACTCTTTCAAACTGATTGATTTTCTTTTCAATAATATTGAACTTTGGATTGATTAATACTACATACAATATGATTATTAGAAACTGTGTATGTGTCATTATTGAGAATTGACTCAGTTTTTTTTTTTTTTACTGATATTGCACAAGTTTCGATTTCATGATTATAAACGAAACATTTTACATTTTAATTAAAAGCAAGAGAATCGTATGTTTGACCCATATAGAAAAAGAAAGACTAATAAAAAAATTGATAAGAATATATTTCAAATATCATAAATATTACCTAGTCATTATAGTTACCATAAACAGACAGCTAAAAATATAACTTTCAATTTCAATATAAAGTGTAATTGAAGTTAAATTTTTTTTATTTAAAAAAAATAAATAAAAAAAAGTTGAAAAACATTATCTTTTAATTCAATTTTGATAATTGTAGCGCATACAGGAAACACTTGAGCAGAGTCTAACAAGTTTGTTATGCATTCTAACCAATGTGTAGTTGTGATATGGGGTATATATCATTTGTGTACATGTATTTAAGGAGTAAGAGTACTAATTACTACTATTTGCCGACAGTAGTATTTCGTTTGTGTAACTGTAGCTTTGAGTAAAAGGAAGTCGTAAAGTATATAGAGGCTTTATTTCTCTGACATTCATTTGTCAAACTAAAACTTAGGCACTGTAAGACTTGTAGAAAAGCTTTCCTTAAGCCTTACGAATATATAATATATATTTTAGCAATAGACAAAAACAATAACGTTTCAGTTTTCATAGTTCCATTTGTCGAAATTCAATTAAAAGTTCAAGTGCCGGGTGTTATATAGTTGAATATTCAATATTCTTAACTTTCTTTACTTATTTACACCTTGTGCTTATGTGTTGTTGTTGTTTTTTTTTCATATTTTTTTGTTAAAAGAAAAAAAAAAACTATTTGACAAGCTCTTCATCGCAGTAAACGTGAGTTGGAGATTATACAGGTAGAACAGTAGAAAGATGAAGACGAAGCAGAAGCAGAAGGAGAAGTAGCAAGAGAAGGTAGGCTATAATAAGTATTGTATATGAATATATATATATATATATACATAGGTATATAGTCAGAGAGGTCTAAAGGGGCATATTAATGTGCTTTTTGAGCAGAGAGTAGCAAAAAAACAAAAGTCAACTGGCGGTTGGTTTGGCGCAAGCGAGAAGAGAACACAAAAAAAAAATCGATTAGTACGCGAACAAATGTTCAGGCTAAAGGAAGTTTAAGCAGCGCGCTTGAAATTACTGAAAAAAAAACAAAAATCCAAATAAACTAACATTCAGCTGATGACGTCGACTTTTTCGACTTTCGAACAAATACAACAAAAACAATAATACAAAGAGAGAACGAGAGAGAGAGAGACACACACACGCTAAAGATACGCAGATACATAGATATAAAGACAGAGACACACACATAGATACAGATACAGATACATATACAGATACATATGTGACTTTATAAACTGACAAAACGTTGTTTTTGTTTTTATTGTTTTTTTTTTGTTGTATGGCATTTTGTGGTTTTCGAAAGAATTCCATTTTCAGTATTTGCCGAATTGAGATGCGCGCCGGTTCGTTTCGGTTTTATTTTCATTATTCGTTTAACCAACAGATTCTACAATTCTTCAATTCTTTCATATTTGATTAATTGCGTGTTTTTCTTTATTATTGTGCAAAAAAAAAAATATAAATAAAATAATTTACATATGTTAAAGAGAAGCATGTAATATTATAGTAGCTAAAGCTAAAGGTGTTTGCCCGATAAACTATATCTGCCTTATATATATATATATACTATATATATTTTATATTCCGAGACGTGTTATCATAATCATCATAATTAACGTCGTTGGGCTAGTTGTAAAAAATATTATAGCATGGGCAATCGCTTGAGTAGTTTGTGGTGTAAAAAGGCAACAACATTACATATCAATAACGAGTCAAAGCAACAACAACAACAGCAACAACAACAAAGGGATATACACGATAATAAAAGCATTTCAAAGAACAATAAATCAAATAGACGAAAATCAAGTGGTGCAGCGTTAGGTGCTAGTGGCATTGGTGGCACTTTTGGTGGCACCTTTCGTTTTGGTAGCGCACGACGTGCTGATAATAAAAAGACAACAACAACAACAGCAGCAACAACAACAACAGCGCATAAAACATTGTCAACAAATTCCACAACAATCTCAACAATAGAAAAACAATACGAACAACTTCTTAATAATTCTTCATACTCTCAAATAGAAGAGAAACCATCGAACGCTGCACAAACACTACCAAAATCTAAATTCAAGTCAACCATGAAGGTTAATCCGCCACCACTACTGCCCACGGTCAAGGTAAGAGATTTATATAGACAAGTCTTATAGTCTTATAGTAATGCTGCTTCTATGCTGATCTTGAATTCAACAGAATTGTAACTGCTCCAAAGACTTCCTTTAATCATTGGGTCGCAGTCGTAATCGCAATCGCAGTCGCAGTCGCATTTTGCAATTTGTTTCGCTTAACGTAATTATTATTTGTGGTACAGCAGGAAAAAAACAACTACAAAAAAAAGTGTTGACTTGTCATGCTTGACTTACAGATACCCTGTAAAATGTTTTGTTAGAAGTTGGTTTAGCAAGTTCCTATAGTTTTGTTTTTCGATTACCTTTAAAATTTCACTTTCATTGCAACAGGTTTCCATTCGGTTTCCTATTCAGTTTCCCAATCAGTTTTCTATTCGGTTTCCCTTTCTGTTCCTCATTCGGTTTCCCTTCAGGTTTTCCTTTCTGTTCCTCATTTGGTTTCCCGTCAGGTTTTCCAATCGAGTTTTAATTCAGTTTCCCTTTCTGTTCCTCATTTAGTTTCCCTTTCTGTTCCTCATTCGGTTTCCCTTCAGGTTTTCCATTCGGTTTTCTATTCAGTTTCCCAATCGGTTTCCCTTTCTGTTCCTCATTCGGTTTCCCTTCAGGTTTTCCAAGCGGGTTTGCATTTAGTTTCCCATTTAGTTTCCCTTTCTGTTCCTCAATCGGTTTCCCGTCAGGTTTTCCATTCGGTTTCTCTTTAGGTTTCCCATTAGGATTCCCATTTTGTTTCCTATTCTATTTTACATACCCCTACCGTTAATTCTGCTTCTAGTTCCGTTCATACCTTTCAACGCCTGCAAATTTACAGAGTATTGATATTAACAATCAAAACAATTATGTCATTTACGATTGTGGTTTGGCATGGGTGCAGGGAGGAGCAGGGGTATACAGTGGGAAATCTGCTTACTTTAAAAGTTAAAACAATAAATAATAATAAAAAAAATAAAATAAAATAATGATCACATCTCTGATTCTGTTTATATCTCGTTCTCTGCCTTCCTGTCTCGAAAGCATAATACATTTTATGTTGTTGAGGTTCAGGGACATTGACAATTGTTTGTTTCTAGTGTTGCTTGATAAGGTCGTTTTGCTTATTATACAGTTTTCACAGTATCTATACATATGTCATTAGCATGACATAGAAATAGGAAATCTGTGATGCCAGATGTAAAGGCGGATGGCGGTTTGTGTTGACAAAAATTTTAATTTGTGTGAAGATCTTTGCACGATAAGCTGGATTTAGTTATTGTATTGGTATTAATGTTGAAACTAATGCTAAAATTAATGACTTGCTAATGACGTGTTATTAATTTTTTTTCTTGTAAATTATGTTGTAAAAATGAAAAATAAAAAATAAATAAAACCAGAAACAATTAATCTTGTGGTAAGTCCAAAACTAGGCAGTGTTCTCTAGAAAATTCTATTAATCTCCGAAAAGTTAAATATTCCCAACTTATCAATCAAAATAAAATTCTCCCACTTTTCAATAACTTAAAATCTTATCAATAATTTTCTACACGTTTCTCTCGAAAACAAAATGCTACAAAATTGTTTTGTTTTTTTTTTTTTTGGAATGTGACTGCGACCCAATTTCAAATACAGATAAATCAAAAGAAAAACGTGTTAAGCACGCTAAGCATATGAAATCTGTAAAAATCGTGGGGTGTGTATACTGATGAGGGAAGGAAATGCATAAAAATCAATTACGCATGAAAAAAGTTTAAATGAAATATATTTAAAATACCAAAAATACCAAAAGGCGCATGCGCGACGACACACGACACAAGACGCGCGACGCACAATGCATTGGACTCTTGACTCTCCCACGGCATGAAGACTTGACTTATGTTGAGTTATGGGCACAGACCACAGCGGCTAGCTTCAAGCTAAAGTTATTGGTGTGAAAGAGTGCAAGACTGAGTGAAAGAGAGGGAAGGAATTAAGAGAGCAGCTGTGCATTCTGTTAGAAATACAATGATGACTCAACGATGAAACCTTTCTCAATATGATTCGCAACTTGATTCCAAGCAGCATGAGTCACAAGCCACAACTTAGGCGAAAGTCATAATACAACATTTTTTTTTTTATATTTTTTTTAAATTTTTGCCATAGACAATACGACGCAAAAGGCAAAAGAGATACAAGATATTTAATAAACAAGAGATACAAGAAACTCTTGCACTTGCCGCGTAATTGAAGACACATTTCTACACACACACACACAAACAGAAGGCAGTGATAATGTGAGTAAGAGAGAGAGAGACAGCGCATGCGAACATAGGCGAAGGCAAATTGTGATTTTCATGTTAAAGATGAATGATTCAGCGCAGCCAAAGAATTGCTTTGAATTTTTGATCGCTTTTCATCTTAATTTCTGTTTTGTTTTTTTTGTTCATGCTAATCGCTTGTCGAAAATTGTATTGGGCCAACAACAAGTGGAAAGCGGTAAGCGTACAAGTGGCAAGCTGATGGCCGCAATAACAAAGACCTGCTGACATATTAGTGACTAATTCCTGTAGCATCTGCAACTGTTGTTGCCTGCTGGCCTTATTTCACTTTAAAAAACGAAAGTACAAGGAGATCTACCTACAAAAAAAAAAGAATTATATGATAAATTAGCTTTCAGTTTATTTTATTTTATTTTTTATTTTTTTTTTTGACGATATTATAATTTTTGTTTTCTTTTGCAAATTGCATAACAAATTGTATAATTATTATTGTTGATTTGATTATATTGAAATCTGCTTCCTAAAACTCAATTAAAATTTGACACGCTAACAATTGACCTTCTCGCCACAGCTAGTTATAGTTCAACAACATTTTTAGCTGACAGATACACATACAGTGCACTGTATATGTGTATGTGCGTGTGCGTGTGCGTTTGGGTGGCGCCACTAGTTGCGGTTGCCTTGTAATTGAAACCTCAAACTAGACGCATAAACAAATTCATAAAAACAAAAAACAAAATTTTTCGTAAATTTTCTAAATTTAACAAATACAAATGCAGCTACACACATGCACACACACACATACACACGCACGCGAATTTTGTTGTTTTTGCATACTTTGGAATTTCCTGGAAACATTAAAGATTTTAACATGAAATGTTTAATAAACAAAAACAGAAAAAAAATCAAGTAATTAACAAAAATTTAAGAAACGAAAAATAGCAATAACAACAACAACAACAAAAAAACGTTGCACGTGTACAAAAAAAAAAAAAGATTTAAAATTCGATGCGATTCAATCATTAAAAGCAATGTCCAAAATATGTACATACTAGTATTAACGTATTATTTTGTTTATTTTTTCTTGACGTAAATAAAAATAACACAGCACAAAATAAAAACAAAAACAAAAACAAATGAAAAGAAAATAAAAAAGGAAAAAAAAAAAAACAATAGACAAATGCAAATTGTAAATTGTTTATCTGAATGTCTCATGTCTCATTCGTGGTTTCAAGTTCAATAATTATTTGTTGTTTTTTTTTGGCAAAACAAGTTTAAAGTTTATTTTATAAATATTTAAACATATTTTTTTTATGATTATTTTTTTTTTATTATAATTTATTAATCGTTTGCTGCAGTTCAAAAGTTTTTTGTTTTGCAGATACCAAAAAAAAAAAAATCAAAAAATTGCAAGGCTAATTTTAAAAACAACAATAACAACAACAAGCAAACACATTAAATGCATGTAAAAATAACAAAAGCAGCCCACAAAAAAAACAAACAAAATACAAAAAGAAACGAATATTATTTGCTCCCCCTTCAGTAAATTGCAGTGTGCCAAAAAAAAAAATGAGCAACAACAACAATAGCATAAAGCCACAGAGCGTGCGAGAATGAGAGCACAAGACAGTGAGCGGCGCCGCGCTCAGCAGTCGATCTGCATTTCGAAAAGTCAACTATTGCGTGCGCTCAATCTTTCGCTCTCGCTCGCTGGCTCCCTCACTTATACACGCATGAGCGAGCGCACACACTATCGCTGCTGCATGCTTGTTCTTCATATTCGTCTGCTCTCTCGCAGGCTTAAACCAGAGTCATTTACCATTGGAGGAGCACTTCACCTCACTTCAGTTCAGTTTAGTTCAGTTCTTTCAATCGTTCAGTCTTTCAGTCTTGTGTCGAACACTCAACTGTTTAGTTCGTAGCGGATTCGAAGACAACGACAGAAACGCGTCGCTAATTTGTTGCCGTCTCTCGCAAATAGAAATATTTATCACAGCCGCCAGCAAGCAAGCAAATGTTTTATTAAAAACAAATTCTATATATAAAACAAAAAACAAAAAAAAAAAAGATTTGCTTGTTGCTTCTATGCGATAAAAGCTTTAAATAATATGATGAAATTCCGAGAAATGCATAAATATAAATAAATACAAAAGTGTGTGTAAAAAGTGCGTAAAACAAAAGCGAAAAATATTTCAATGAAATTCATCAACATAAATTTTAATGACAAATATAAATAAAACATAAATAACATGAACTAGCTAATTTCCTTAGAAAGAAATTTATATTTTCAGAACATTTTAATTCTTTACAGAAAAAAAAAAAAAATTATATATCAAAATTAGTGCAATATAAAATGGGCATAAATTTACATAATTATACACTGATTTTTTTTTTTTTTTTTGATAGAGTATTTCGAGAAGAAACTTGAAGAAAGAAAAAAAAAACAGAAAACCAGTTGGATTGGAAAAAAACCATTGCGTAGGCCGTGTACAATGCAGAAAAAAAGACTGTAAAATCAATCAGTTGCCGCCCAAACAAAATGTTGTTCGAGAAACGCGTCTTGAACTAACCCAAAGACATAGAAACGATGGTGGAGCGTAGATTAGCAGACAGGGGGAGTGGGGGGGGAGGGCATGAGTTTAAATAAACGTTTAACGGAAATTCATTAGCCAAGTTGTAAAATGCAAACGGAAGTGCGCAACTCATGTGGGAGTGCATAAGAAGAAGAAGAAGAAGCAGCAGGAGAGGAGAAGTAGAAGTAGAAGAGAGTGAAATTTTGTGTGTGGGCCACAAAATAAAAATAAAAAAAAAAAACTGAACTTGTTTGCAAGTCAAGGCTCCATAACTTTTGGCGTTGTTAAATGTCATAATCAGCTAGTTTATGGCAACAGACGTATCTGTATCTGGATATGTATCGGCAAACTGTAGCTAGCGCTGACTGTTGTGTCTGTTGTATCTGCAAGATACATTTGTCAACGCAACACGACGCACATGAACTGAAACCAGTTTCTTTATATCGTATAAAGACTTTTTCCACAATCTTCGTATTATATTTCATTCTCATTCTCATTCTCATTCTCATTGTATTTCTTATTCTTATTCTTATGCTTATGCTTATTCTTAGTCTTATTCATTTTGAGTGTTTTTTTTTATTTTTTCGGCTAACGGTTGCTGCTCTCTTTCTTCTTCTTCTTCTTCTTCTTCTTCTTCTTCACTTTTCTTCATTTCATTTCATTTCTATCTCTTGCCCGGTAAACAATAACAACAAAACAGAAAAACAGATGTGCCATATAATTGTTTATAAGAATAACTTTTCGAATATTTGTTGTATATATACAAAGAGCTCGTATTATTATTATTATTATCGATTTCTGAGAAAAAAAAAATTACGCCGGAATGCTAATTGTAGCGTTTGTAATTAATGCAAATAAATTAAAAGTGTTTCTTCTTCTTCTTTCTTTTCTTCGAATACAAAAGAATTTTCAAAAATGCCGCAAAAACTGCGCAAAAATCGTAATTCAAATAAAAAGTGAAAAAATACTAAATGAAAAAACGGAAACTGCAGAAAAAAAAAAAAACAAATAAAAAAATAATCAGAATAAAAAAAAATAAAATCAATTTCTTCAAAGAAATTCTTAAAAATATTTAACAGTGTTGTTAAAAAAGTATCAGTCACTGCTGGCGCAACACTGTTAAATATTTTTAAGAATTTCTTTGTAAGAAATTGATTTTATTTTTTTTTATTCTGATTATTTTTTTATTTGTTTTTTTTTTTGCAGTTTCCGTTTTTTCATTTAGTATTTTTTCACTTTTTATTTGAATTACGATTTTTGCGCAGTTTATGCGGCATTTTTGAAAATTCTTTTGTTTTCGAAGAAAAGAAAGGAGAAGAAGAAGAAACACTTTTAATTTATTTGCATTAATTACAAACGCTACAATTAGCATTCCGGCGTAATTTTTTTTCTCAGAAATCGATAATAATAATAATACGAGCTCTTTGTATACATATATACAACAAATATTCGAAAAGTTATTCTTATAAACAATTATATGGCACATCTGTTTTTCTGTTTTGTTGTTATTGTTTACCGGGCAAGAGATAGAAATGAAATGAAATGAAGAAAAGTGAAGAAGAAGAAGAAGAAGAAGAAGAAGAAGAAGAAAGAGAGCAGCAACCGTTAGCCGAAAAAATAAAAAAAAACACTCAAAATGAATAAGACTAAGAATAAGAATAAGCATAAGAATAAGAATAAGAAATACAATGAGAATGAGAATGAGAATGAAATATAATACGAAGATTGTGGAAAAAGTCTTTATACGATATAAAGAAACTGGTTTCAGTTCATGTGCGTTGTGTTGCGTTGACAAATGTATCTTGCAGATACAACATATACAACAGTAAGCGCTAGCTACAGTTTGCCGATACAGATACGTCTGTTGCCATAAATTTATGTTGATGAATTTCATTGAAATATTTTTGGCTTTTGTTTTACGCACTTTTTACACACACTTTTGTATTTATTTATATTTATGCATTTCTCGGAATTTCATCATATTATTTAAAGCTTTTATCGCATAGAAGCAACAAGCAAATCTTTTTTTTTTTTGTTTTTTGTTTTATATATAGAATTTGTTTTTAATAAAACATTTGCTTGCTGGCTGGCGGCTGTGATAAATATTTCTATTTGCGAGAGACGGCAACAAATTAGCGACGCGTTTCTGTCGTTGTCTTCGAATCCGCTACGAACTAAACAGTTGAGTGTTCGACACAAGACTGAAAGACTGAACGATTGAAAGAACTGAACTAAACTGAACTGAAGTGAGGTGAAGTGCTCCTCCAATGGTAAATGACTCTGGTTTAAGCCTGCGAGAGAGCAGACGAATATGAAGAACAAGCATGCAGCAGCGATAGTGTGTGCGCTCGCTCATGCGTGTATAAGTGAGGGAGCCAGCGAGCGAGAGCGAAAGATTGAGCGCACGCAATAGTTGACTTTTCGAAATGCAGATCGACTGCTGAGCGCGGCGCCGCTCACCGTCTTGTGCTCTCATTCTCGCACGCTCTGAGGCTTTATGCTTTTGTTGTTGTTGCTCATTTTTTTTTTTGGCACACTGCAATTTACTGAAGGGGGAGCAAATAATATTCGTTTCTTTTTTTTTTGTTTTTTTTTTTTGTGCTGCTTTTGTTATTTTTACATGCATTTAATGTGTTTGCTTGTTGTTGTTATTGTTGTTTTTAAAATTAGCCTTGCAATTTTTTGATTTTTTTTTTTGGTATCTGCAAAACAAAAAACTTTTGAACTGCAGCAAACGATTAATAAATTATAATAAAAAAAATAATCATAAAAAAAATATGTTTAAATATTTATAAAATAAACTTTAAACTTGTTTTGCCAAAAAAAAACAAAAACAAATAATTGTTGAACTTGAAACCACGAATGAGACATGAGACATTCAGATAAACAATTTACAATTTGCATTTATCTATTGTTTTTTTTTTTTTTCCTTTTTTATTTTCTTTTCATTTGTTTTTGTTTTTGTTTTGTGCTGTGTTATTTTTATTTACGTCAAGAAAAAATAAACAAAATAATACGTTAATACTAGTATGTACATATTTTGGACATTGCTTTTAATGATTGAATCGCATCGAATTTAAATCTTTTTTTTTTTGTACACGTGCAACGTTTTTTTTTTTTGTTGTTGTTGTTATTGCTATTTTACGTTTCTTAAATTTTTGTTAATTACTTGATTTTTTTTCTTTTTTTGTTTATTAAACATTTCATGTTAAAATCTTTAATGTTTCCAGGAAATTCCAAAGTATGCAAAAACAACAAAATTCGCGTGCGTGTGTGTAGCTGCATTTGTATTTGTTAAATTTAGAAAATTTACGAAAAATTTTGTTTTTTGTTTTTGTGAATTTGTTTATGCGTCTAGTTTGAGGTTTCAATTACAAGGCAACCGCAACTAGTGGCGCCACCCAAACGCACACACACACAGATACAGTGCACTGTATGTGTATCTGTCAGCTAAAAATGTTGTTGAACTATAACTAGCTGTGGCGAGAAGGTCAATTGTTAGCGTGTCAAATTTTAATTGAGTTTTAGGAAGCAGATTTCAATATAATCAAATCAACAATAATAATTATACAATTTGTTATGCAATTTGCAAAAGAAAACAAAAATTATAATATCGTCAAAAAAAATAAAAAATAAAATAAAATAAACTGAAAGCTAATTTATCATATAATTCTTTTTTTTTTTTTTGTAGGTAGATCTCCTTGTACTTTCGTTTTTTAAAGTGAAATAAGGCCAGCAGGCAACAACAGTTGCAGATGCTACAGGAATTAGTCACTAATATGTCAGCAGGTCTTTGTTATTGCGGCCATCAGCTTGCCACTTGCTGCTTGCCGCTTTCCACTTGTTGTTGGCCCAATTAAATTTTCGACAAGCGATTAGCATGAACAAAAAAACAAAACAGAAATTAAGATGAAAAGCGATCAAAAATTCAAAGCAATTCTTTGGCTGCGCTGAATCATTCATCTTTAACATGAAAATCACAATTTGCCTTCGTCTATGTTCGCACACGCTCTCTCTCTCTCTCTCTCTCTTACTCACATTATCATTGCTTTCTTGTCTGTGTGTAGAAATGTGTCTTCAATTACGCGGCAAGTGCAAGAGTTTCTTATATCTCTTGTTTATTAAATATCTTGTATCTCTTTTGCCTTTTGCGTCGTATTGTCTATGGCAAAAATTTAAAAAAAATATAAAAAAAAAAAAATGTTGTATTATGACTTTCGCCTAAGTTGTGGCTTGTGACTCATGCTGCTTGGAATCAAGTTGCGAATCATATTGAGAAAGGTTTCATCGTTGAGTCATCATTGTATTTCTAACAGAATGCACAGCAGCTCTCTTTATCCCTTCCCTCTCTCTCACTCTCTTTCACTCAGTCTTGCACTCTTTCACACCAATAACTTTAGCTTGAAGCTAGCCGCTGTGGTCTGTGCTCATAACTCAACACAAGTCAAGTCTTCATGCCGTGGGAGAGTCAAGAGTCCAATGCATTGTGCGACGCGCGTCGTGCGTCGTGTGTCGTCGCGCATGCGCCTTTTGGTATTTTTGGTATTTTAAATATATTTCATTTAAACTTTTTTCTTTTTTTTTTTTCATGCGTAATTGATTTTTATGCATTTCCTTCCCTCATCAGTATACACACCCCATGCTTTTACAGATTTCATATGCTTAGCGTGCTTAACACGTTTTTCTTTTGATTTATCTGTATTTGAAATTGGGTCGCAGTCACATTCCAAAAAAAAAAAACAAAACAATTTTGTTTTCGAGAGAAACGTGTAGAAAATTATTGATAAGATTTTAAGTTATTGAAAAGTTGGGAGAATTTTATTTTGATTGATAAGTTGGGAATATTTAACTTTTTGGAGATTAATAGAATTTTCTAGAGAGCACTGCCTAGTTTTTGGATTTACCACAAGATTAATTGTTTCTGGTTTTATTTATTTTTTTTTTATTTTTACAACATAATTTACAAGAAAAAAAATTAATAACACGTCATTAGCAAGTCATTAATTGTAGCATTAGTTTCAACATTAATACCAATACAATAACTAAATCCAGCTTATCGTGCAAACATCTTCACACAAATTAAAATTTTTGTCAACACAAACCGCCATCCGCCTTTACATCTGGCATCACAGATTTCCTATTTCTATGTCATGCTAATGACATATGTATAGATACTATGAAAACTGTATAATAAGCAAAACGACCTTATCAAGCAACACTAGAAACAAACAAACAATTGTCAATGTCCCTGAACCTCAACAACATAAAATGTATTATGCTTTCGAGACAGGAAGACAGAGAACGAGATATAAACAGAATCAGAGATGTGATCATTATTTTATTTATTTTTATTATTATTTATTGTTTTAACTTTTAAAGTAAGCAGATTTCCCACTGTATACCCCTGCTTCTCCCTGCACCTATGCCAAACCACAATCGTAAATGACATAATTGGTTTGATTGTTAATATCAATACTCTGTAAATTTGCAGGCGTTGAAAGGTATGAACGGAACTAGAAGCAGAATTAACGGAAGGTGTATGTAAAATAGAATACGGAACAAAATGGGAATCCTAATGGGAAACCTTAAGGGAAACCGAATGGAAAACCTGACGGGAAACCGATTGAGGAACAGAAAGGGAAACTAAATGGGAAACTAAATGCAAACCCGCTTGGAAAACCTGAAGGGAAACCGAATGAGGAACAGAAAGGGAAACCGATTGGGAAACTGAATAGAAAACCGAATGGAAAACCTGAAGGGAAACCGAATGAGGAACAGAAAGGGAAACTAAATGAGGAACAGAAAGGGAAACTGAATTAAAACTCGATTGGAAAACCTGACGGGAAACCAAATGAGGAACAGAAAGGAAAACCTGAAGGGAAACCGAATGAGGAACAGAAAGGGAAACCGAATAGAAAACCAATTGGGAAACTGAATAGAAAGCCGAATGGAAACCTGTTGTAATGAAAGTGAAATTTTAAAGGTAATCGAAAAACAAAACTATAGGAACTTGCTAAACCAACTAAACTTTTACAGGGTATCTGTAAGTCAAGCATGACAAGTCAACACTTTTTTTTGTAGTTGTTTTTTCCTGTTGTACCACAAATAATAATTACGTTGAGCGAAACAAATTGCAAAATGCGACTGCGACTGCGATTGCGATTGCGACTACGACCCAATGATTAAAGGAAGTCTTTGGAGCAGTTACAATTCTGTTGAATTCAAGATCAGCATAGAAGCAGCATTACTATAAGACTATAAGACTTGTCTATATAAATCTCTTACCTTGACCGTGGGCAGTATTGGTGGCGGATTAACCTTCATGGTTGACTTGAATTTAGATTTTGGTAGTGTTTGTGCAGCGTTTGATGGTTTCTCTTCTATTTGAGAGTATGAAGAATTATTAAGAAGTTGTTCGTATTGTTTCTCAATTGTTGAGATTGTTGTGGAATTTGTTGACAATGTTTTATGCGCTGTTGTTGTTGCTGTTGCTGTTGTTGTTGTTGTCTTTTTATTATCAGCACGTCGTGCGCTACCAAAACGAAAGGTGCCACCAAAAGTGCCACCAATGCCACTAGCACCTAACGCTGCACCACTTGATTTTCGTCTATTTGATTTATTGTTCTTTGAAATGCTTTTATTATCGTGTATATCGCTTTGTTGTTGTTGCTGTTGTTGTTGTTGTTGCTTTGACTCGTTATTGATATGTAATGTTGTTGCCTTTTTACACCACAAACTACTCAAGCGATTGCCCATGCTATAATATTTTTTACAACTAGCCCAACGACGTTAATTATGATGATTATGATAACACGTCTCGGAGTATAAAATATATATAGTATATATATATATATGTATAAGGCAGATATAGTTTATCGGGCAAACACCTTTAGCTTTAGCTACTATAATATTACATGCTTCTCTTTAACATATGTAAATTATTTTATTTATATTTTTTTTTTTTGCACAATAATAAAGAAAAACACGCAATTAATCAAATATGAAAGAATTGAAGAATTGTAGAATCTGTTGGTTAAACGAATAATGAAAATAAAACCGAAACGAACCGGCGCGCATCTCAATTCGGCAAATACTGAAAATGGAATTCTTTCGAAAACCACAAAATGCCATACAACAAAAAAAAAACAATAAAAACAAAAACAACGTTTTGTCAGTTTATAAAGTCACATATGTCTGCTGTATATGTATCTGTATCTGTATCTATGTGTGTGTCTCTGTCTTTATATCTATGTATCTGCGTATCTTTAGCGTGTGTGTCGCTCTCTCTCTCTCACTCTCTCGTTCTCTCTTTGTATTATTGTTTTTTGTTTTTGTTGTATTTGTTCGAAAGTCGAAAAAGTCGACGTCATCAGCTGAATGTTAGTTTATTTGGTTTTTTTGTATTTGTATTTTTTTTTTTTTCAGTAGTTTCAAGCGCGCTGCTTAAACTTCCTTTAGCCTGAACATTTGTTCGCGTACTAATCGATTTTTTTTTTGGTGTTCTCTTCTCACTTGCGCCAAACCAACCGCCAGTTGACTTTTGTTTTTGCTACTCTCTGCTCAAAAAGCACATTAATATGCCCCTTTAGACCTCTCTGACTATATATATATGTATATATATATATATATTCATATACAATACTTATTATAGCCTACCTTCTCTTGCTACTTCTCCTTCTCCTTCTGCTTCTGCTTCGTCTTCATCTTTCCACTGTTCTACCTGTATAATCTCCAACTCACGTTTACTGCGATGAAGAGCTTGTCAAATAGTTTTTTTTTTTTCTTTTAACAAAAAAATATGAAAAAAAAACAACAACACATAAGCACAAGGTGTAAATAAGTAAAGAAAGTTAAAGAATATTGAATATTCAACTAAATAATACCCGGCACTTCAACTTTTAATTGAATTTCGACAAATGGAACTATGAAAACTGAAATGTTATTGTTTTTGTCTATTGCTAAACTATATATTATATATTCGTAAGGCTTAAGGAATGCTTTTCTACAAGTCTTACAATGCCTAAGTTTTAGTTTGACAAATGAATGTTAGAGAAATAAAGCCTCTATATACTTTACGTCTTCCTTTTACTCAAAGCTACATTTACACAAA